>VWYE01024128.1:297788-379174 GCA_013398995.1 Alaudala cheleensis
GGGTGGGGTGGCAGGGAAGTCATACAATAAGAAAAACAAAAAGGAAAGAAAATACTGATTCTGCCATCTTGTAGCTTGCCCTTGAGTTGACAAAAATCAGCTGAAGCACAGAAGAGTTTAATCCATATTTCTCAGATACCACATATTTTGAATGAAGTGGAATAAATTCATCCAAGAAGCTACACGAGGAATATGCTGTCTCAAAATACCCCATAGCCCAGCAAACAGAGAGCCATTTTAGTCATTTTAAAAAGCTGGAGTTGGAGTTCAAGAACCTACTCCAAAACAATAAAAATAAAGGCTGAAAAGCAATTTTATGAACTTCAAACATGGACGTCTTAAATCCCATTGTGCTGCTTAATTGTAGAAAAGCCTGAGGAAATTGTTCTCCTCTTTAATACTTTCTGTTGATTAACGTCTGCATTCTGCTTCTCAGTATAATGACCCCTGCTAAAATCATCCTCAGAATCTGATTTTCCCCAGGCATGTGTGTCCCTGACCCTTCCAAAGGCAGAAAACCTGGTTGCAGCAATTCAACACATTTCCATGCCTAACCACACCAAGTACAGGAAATAAAGTGGGTATATTTTTCCCCATTTGGATTGACACTACACAGTGTTCAGTGTACAGTGTTGGTTACCCCGGACAAACTGCTGCAGCAATGTCACTATACTGCTTCTTGATCTGAGCTCCTTTATATCTTTCTGCAGTGTTGTTACAAGGTAGGCAGAAATTTCTAAAGATAAAGCATCTGTTTCTTCATCATATTCAGGCTTCCATCTTCAGTTTTCCAAAGAGTATATATTTAGGTCTATTAAAAGATGTAGATGCCTATGTATAGCTAAAAAGAGAGTCAAATATTCAAAGAGATGAGAAGGAGAGATGTGGTAAGAGCAAGAAAAAAAACTTACTTCTAACAGCAGATTTGATGTGTTCTGAAGACAAACACGTGCTGGGGGACTAGAAGAGAAAACAGGATAGCTGCAATAGTAGGACAGAAAGAGAGAACTTACTCATAGAATCCAGGAGAGGAGACAGGAGAATACTCACAACTTTTTTCCTTTTCCTGAAGTGAAGCACTTGTAGTTGTGACTTGCATAATGAATTGCATCAGAAAGAGAATTGGGTAGTAAAGCTGATTTTCTCTATAGAAGAGGTTTAGAATTCCTGCTCCATTTAGTTATTTTTTGTGATGCCAAAGTCTGAAAGTAGAGAGCAGCAACTAATAATCCTATTATGTAAGATAATATATGAGTAGTAAATGTCTCCAATAAGGAAACTATAAAGGAGAAATATTTTTCTTTAAAGTATTCTTCAGTGATTTCACAGAAATATAAAGAAGCTGTGTTCTTTCAAAGGCACAGAATTAGACCACTTTTGTAGTAGTATAACTACAAGTGTAGTTTTGCTTACTCATCCTGTTTCAT
Source organism: Alaudala cheleensis (assembly GCA_013398995.1). NCBI lineage: Eukaryota > Metazoa > Chordata > Aves > Passeriformes > Alaudidae > Alaudala > Alaudala cheleensis. Next base: position 299,216 of record VWYE01024128.1, read on the forward strand.
ACTTTTTCTTCTTTTACATTAAGAGATGCATGTCAGTTGTATCAGTTTTGCACTGTTTTTCTTCCTCACGGGAAGTATTAAGAAGTTCTGATTGTAGCCTTCCTTTTCATGGTAACAAGTTAAAAGAATTCTGAAGGGAGATTAAAAAGGATATGTATGTATCTGCACGCACATGCACTGTGACCTAGTTATGTTAATAGGGCAGAAGGCTGTGATAAAACTGAGGCAGATCTAAAATACTCACAAACTGTCATCAGTAACAAAGTCATAAATCATTCAGCTCATCTATTAATTTTGTACTTCAATAGCATTGGGTGTTTATTTACAGTTGTGGAAGTGTAACTACAAATACACAACCTCTTGGACTTAGAGATAACCAAAGAGAAGACAATAAAAAAGGAAAATTTCTGTGGAAAATGGTCATGAAGGAAAACTTGACCTTCAGGCCAGCAGATTTTTTCATTCAGCAGTATAATGAGAACAATGAGCATTTTTTAATTGGCTTGTGACTCCTTTCCAATTTCCTGAAATTATGCTGATTGAGGCAGTTAAGAATATAATCAAGTTTGCAATAGTAGCTGATAAATGACGTGTATTATTGTTATATAAGATTAGGATTAAAATCTTAATTAAATAGACTCAATTAAAAAACAGTTCATGTATGCCTCTGTGTTTCACCAGTAAAAAAGGAATTTACCAAATGTGTTCAATAAAGGACAACTTGAATTGAGAAAAGTAGTTCAAAACTTGATTGTTACTTTCCACAGTTTTTATTTTAAGGTCTTGAAAGTGGATAAGGCAAAACCTTGGAATATTCAAAGTTTCTTTACCTCCAATTTAGTTTACTTCTCAGTAGTGCCTTTCTCCTATGTGGTTTAGCATAATAATATTTAATTCTTGCTTGCTTTTGGCCTATACTGAGAAATGAGCTGCCCATTAAATAAATCTGGACTTTTTTCATATTGAAGAAAAGTGAGTACTCTATGTATTTATGTTTTTTATAATGGTTCAGAATCCATTAAGATTTATTATTTAGTGCAGGATGAGGAAACAGGATTGATATGCTAAAAAAGAAAGAGAAAGAAAGTGTAAGCCTTCTAATTTTATAAAATAAAGCATTTGAGAACAGTAGTTCCATCAAAGCAACTGGACAGCAATCAAAAATATTTAAATTACATACAATGAGTGCTAGGTAGAAACAAGAAAAAAGAAAGCAAAATCAGATACCAGTAAAATAACAGTCTTTTGCTTTGCTACTCTTCATGTTGTACTACAGTGAAACTAGACCCCACTCCAACCTCAGACCTATCACATCCAGTGGTCTGAGTTCACATCCTCTCTTTCCCTGTCAGTAGTGGTAACTTCAACTGGAAAATGCATGATTGTGACAGTGACTTGAAAAGATTTAAACTTTCGCACAAGAGTTCAGCACCAATGTAATTTTATGTTTTTTGAAAGAGTTGCAGAATAAAATCTTATGACCTACTCTGTGCAAGAGGTCAGGCTAGCTGGCCTTGGAATTTATTATTTCTAGGATTCTTCTTACTAGGATGCATTTGAGACATCATGTATGGCAAAGAGGTCAGAATTGTTTTGATCACAGCTTTTCTTTCCTTGGGTAAGAGGAGTACTCTCAGATGTCATGAGTCAAATCCTGTACAAGCACAAGATATTTCCAGACATGTTCAGCAGAAGTCCAAAACAGCAAAATGTCCTCAGTGTATCTTTAAAAGCTTTTGCTTTACAAACCCTAGAGAGCAGAGGCCAGGGAACAGTCACTTCACTATGTCATGAGTATATCTACAGATACATCCACTATGGCAGGAGATAACTTATTCACACAGCCCTTTGCTAAGGCAGTGCTGCCTGTGCTCTGAGCAGATCTACAGTTATTCTTCTAATTTTTCAGGTAAGAGGTGGGTCTGCTCCAGCTCTGGAGTCTGTGTTAGCTGGAACTTCATAAACCCATCCTCTCTGGCTATGATACCAGCCTTACTGATGTCAGTTTTGTAATCATCTCAGAACAACCCTGCAGTGTCTCTGAACTCACAGCTGCCTTACACCTGCCCTCTGTACACTGTGTCACACTTCAGGCTGCAGAATAACAAGGATGTCCTAAAAGGCCATATCATCATCATCTACTTTTGACTACTTTTTTTTCTACCTGGAGAATATTTTAGTGAACATTAGCTAATAGAGAGAATAACTGTGATGCATCTTCCCTCATCAAATGCAAATGTAAGAAAATCCATTATTAGAAACCTGCTGAATTACATCAGTAATTATAGGAAGTTATAATGATTTCTCTGGAAGAAGGGCATGTAACATGTAAGACAGAAAAAAATGTCTAGTTGAATATATAGAACTCCTAGATGTAAATCTCTCATAATTGTGAAAAAGTGAGTGAGACAAAACACATAAATATTGGGAGTAATCCATACTTCTGCAGAGGCAGTACAATCTCACAATTGCAGACTTACTTCTGTTAAGATGAAAGAATTCTGAAGGTCATAAAGGAAAATAATGTGGCAAGCACATGAAAAAAATAGATGCAAATATCTAGAAGTGTCTGAAACTCATTAGCTGAATACCAGTTGACAGTAGGAAAATTAGAAAAGAAACTTCTACTTAAATGTGCTATAGTTAGGGGCTGTGTTGAAGAAGGAGATGGTAAGGCAATCTCCACATTCTGAAATATACAGGAAGACAGATGTACATCTTAAAACAAGTCCCCGGTCATGACTATAATTCCTGTTCTGTGCTTTGGTGTAGCATTAATAATTACTATGAAAGTCATAACCCGAGAGAGAACATTTAATAAGCACATTTTTCAGTTAGTGGAGTCTGCTGGAAATGAACAAGAAAAGGATCAATCTTTGAGAAACGGCAAAATGCAGGGCTTCCTGTGTTTTCTTAAGATGTGTAGTCATCAGGGTTTAGATCTGAAATGGCACACAAATGACAGTGCGTGAATATACTGTTTTCTTTGACAGAAATAGAGAATCAAATAACATCGCAATATCAGGAACAATTGTAAAAATTAAAAAAAAAAATTAGTGACAACAAGGTGAAAATTTTAAGTATAAATGTGGAAGTCCTAAAAGAAGTCAAGGAAAGATGATTAGAGTGCAGCAAAGCATTTAAATCCTTTTATTCCTATAATTTCCTCAGGTGCTTATTTCAGCTTCATCTGAACAATTCAGTATTTTGTGGTAAGACAGGTAAAGATGGTGTGGGGAAACAGAGTTGGTACTAAGGGTAATCTTCCCTCTGATATATTGCAGCTGTGTTAATTATCCTAGAGTGGCAACAGCCTTGCCCTCCCACCTATGGGTGTGATATGGCTGGGAGGGGGTTGGTTGCAGTTGTAGCTCAGTTGGAGTCTGCTGCTGTGCTGACCCAGGGGCAGGAGGTGGTGCAAGGGACAGATAAGGTAAGATTTTGTACCAGGGACAGTATGGAGTGAGCTGGTGCTGTGAGAAGCAAGAGGGAAGGAGAACTGGCTGTTGGCATAAATGGACAGGCCCTGAGAGCTGCTTGGAGGTGCCTTTGGGAAATAATAGAGAGTGGTAAATAACAAGGTATTGGTGTGTGAAGCCTTCTGATAAGTATGAAAGACTGATTGATAATAAAGTCCTGGTACTTGGAGCCCTTAGAAGTTTAATGAGGCAATTTGTGTGTCTTGACTGTCTCAATAACCACAGTATATTATCTGGCAAAGTTTCTTGATTTTTCCCAACTGTCTTTAGAGCATTTTTAGATGATTTTGAGGATAATAGCTCATCTATAGATGTATCAACATCTAGTCTCCTTGGGCAATTTATGACAGCTGAACCAAAGAAGTGACTAGCCAGAAACACCAAACAAGTTTTAAATGTCTTTGCTATTTTTCCCCAAAGCACAAATATATCATTGGTGATCCTAGGCAATGACTGATTTCACAATCCCATTAGCATTCTACATTGTTTAAATTATTATCCCATGTCAAACGTCTGTTTAGTCATATTGTGGTAGAGAGAAGATGAGAAATTAGATCACTGTGCTGGAGGTATAGAAGAACAGATAAACAGTTAAGGGCCAGGCCATGTATTCTGAATCCATGAGGTGTGTTGCCTCTGTGACATATGCAAGCTGACTGGTTTCCAAGGGCATGGCATGAAAGCCTCACTTGACTCGTTCTATTAATCCATGCATGGGGGTTTTGCCTATTAAAACAATTCTGAAAATGAGCAAAATACTAAGAATCTCTTTTTTTGCTTTGCAAGCTGCTCTCTGCACACTGGTCCTAAATTAAGTTAATCCTATGAATCTTTCAGTGTTTCCTGCCTTCTCTGTGCTCCTCCTGTTATTTTCTGCTCAACAGGGGACCATATTGGATTGGTTACAGTTCCAGTTCAACTAGAAATACAGAAGAGAAGAAAATCTCATAAGAATCCCAGATCATACCTATAACAAAACTCAAATAACTTATTTTATTTACAAATGCTATAGCCAGTATAATCTGATTTTTTTACCTCTTCTGCATGATTTTGAGGTATTTGCCAGGTTTTTATACAAACAAGGGAAACAGAGTGCATACGTAGTTATTTTATGTGTAGATGTCAAGGTTTTGGCGGTGGGCGACTGCAGGGTTGGCCTCTGTGAAATGAGAGCAGGGACTGAGCAATGTCAGAACAGCTGACTGAAAAATGGACCCACAACATGATGCTGTTGAGCTCATCAGCCAAGCCCGTGGTGCCTTTGTGATGATGTATGTGAGAAAGGGCAGAAAACACAGAAGAAGGAGGAGGTGCTGCAGGCACAGGAGCAGAAACCCCCCTGCAGCCCATGAATTGACCCTGGCTGGAGCAGATATTTCTCTGTAGCCACTTGAGGAGCTCATGCTGGAGCAGGTGGATGAATATCTCTGAAGGAAGCTATAGATCATGACGAGAGCCCACAGAGGAGCAGAGGGAAAGTGTGATGAGAGAGGAGTACCACAACCCCCTTTTGCCAACCACCACCCTGATCTACTCTGGAAGAGATGGAGAAGTTTGGGATGAAGTTGAGCTTTGGAGGACAGGGTGGAAGAAAATTGTTGGTTTAAGGTTTGTCTTTTATTCTCACTCCCTGAATCTATTCTAATGGACAGTAAATAATTTTTTGCCCACAATGCTAATTGGCAAATGTTCTCCCCAGCTTTATCTTGGTCCATGAGCTTTCTTGTCCTATTTTCTTCCACTGCCCCACTGAAGAGAGTAAGGGAGTGTCTTGGGGGAGTGTAGCCCTTGGCCAAGGTCAGCCAACCACAGCTCTTCGATGTGGTAGGCACGACTCAGGCCTTCCTACCCCAGTCTCTGTTATGGACTGCAGTGAGACTGCAGCAAAATTGGTTGTCAGCCAGTCACTTTGCTGTCTTCTCTACTTTTCCATCTGCCATGTTTGTTTTTAGAGCAGCCTTAACACTTCTCACTCTATTCTCAGTGGGGTTTTCCACTGCCTACAATTCTCCATGGATAGTGTGGAGTGGTAACACTCAACACAATATTGAAAAGACAATGATTAGACAAGGTTTGCATTCAAAGATAGAATTTTCTCTGTATTGTTTAAAATGGGGTAGAGCAGAGCATAATAATGCAAGGGGAGCATAAGGGTAAATAGTGTTTATTGAGGAACTCTTCCATTTGGAAGAGTAGATGCATGCTTGCATGGCATTAATCTATATTAGTGATTCATGGAGCATAAAATGTTTGATGTTCCAATACATAGTTTACTTAACCATAGAGAAATGTCTAAGTAAGAAAAGGTGATAAAAAGATTATTAAGAAAGCAAAGATGATAAATAGATACTATCTTGCATAATATTGTATAGACTGTATAATTGTCACTACAAATATACCTAAATATTGTGAAAACAGTACAACATAATTCTTTTGATTTAGAGTGTCAGTAACCTGATTTACTGAGTGCATCTAATGTAGGTCTCCTACCAACTATTACGGCAATTATTTAAAGATTAAGACTCCCTAGAGGGACACAGTATGATAAACTACAATAAATCCTCTAAATGTATGGTCTGAAGATATCCCACTGAACTAGAGATAATGATTTATGGTCTGTTGGTAACAGATGCAATTTAATTGCACTTTGAAATATTCCTAAAGCAGCAATCATCATGTCACAGAGTACCTGCAAAATGCCAAACTCTAATTTATTTTCATGACAGTGTTTCTCTAATTTGTCTGTGGTAATCTTTCACTCTGAAGGCTTATCCACAGAAAATGAAATATCAAAAAAATTATGCTCAGTTTTCATCTTTACTATATGTGCCATTTTGTCTAAATTCTGTCAGAATGTGAAAACAGGGAGGTGACCTGGACTGATATGGAGTTAATCCTAATTTCCTTCATACTTATCAAGCCACAGCTAGTTTAGAAAATTATGCTTGGGAATTTATAGGTAGATACATAGATAGAAGCTATTTTTAGTTCAGGAAAAAAATTAACTAATTTTTAGCCCTGTGGTCAGATTCCAACCTCCTTTCCTGTATTTTGGCACATCTGGAACTGCAGTGGTTTTAATAGACTTAAAGTATACATCAGCATACATTTTGTCAGCATGAAAGCTATCTTTCTCAGTTTCATCAGGGGAAACAAAACCAAACCCACACCCTCAAAAAAACAACTAAGCAAAAAACCCAAAACCCCTCAGCCAACAGCAAATTAGGTACTCTATGAAATTCCCATCCCCTTATTGCAAAATCTAAATTTGCAAATATGTCATCTGTCTGTCCTCTTCAAGCAGATTCACTGGCTCTCTCCCTGTGCTTCTCTAGCTGTTGTTTGTGATGGAGTCTCTGATGCTTTTTTTACAATTTGGAAGTGCTCCAGAGATTTTCCCTTTATCTCATAGTTGCCCTTTGATCTTTATCTCACAAGGATACCTCCTCAGCTGCTGCTGCAGGTCCATGCTGTGATTATGTCTGGATACACTCCCCTCTGGTATCCACATAGAGCCTGTTCTTGGCTGTCCTAGAGGCATGTTAGTCACACCACTGCAATTCAAACAGGAGCCTAAGGGCAGATCTTAGTTTAAAATTCAGTAATTGTGAGTCTGAATGAAGTTATTACTCGTTCTTATATTCGTGTCACATATCTCCAAAAGTCTCTGCTCACGGGTATACACCATAAAGTTAGAACACAATGAACAACAAACCTGGTAGGCCTGCAATCAGAAAGTATTGGGGAAGACAAGCAATCTTATCTGAAGGTCAATAAAGAACTGTGGGAGAAAAGTTGAAGGACTTAATTGAAAGCAGCGGTACTATGTGTCTGGGGATGGCAAAGCAGTGCACGTGGCTCTCAGGGGAGAGCCCTGTACATACACTTTGAATACAGGACAGACTTAATCACACATCTCAAAGGAAAGAGAGAATTAGTCCCCTCCATCAAAACCAATTACAACTATGATTTTCTTTTTAAGACATTCAAATTGTATATAAAGAACTGGTGGAAATGCAGAGATCTTTACTATACAGACATGTGCTTATAACAGTTTACACAACCATATTTCCAAGAAATTCCAAAGATAATTTATAATGTATTTCTCATTGTGTTCAATACAGCTCAGTTGCAAAGGCTATAAATTTATTTTGTGTGTAAAGTTTTTGTAATCAAAGATAAGTAAAATGCCTATTTGCAGAGCTTAATGCTTATGTGCCACCTAAGAATTTGGAGTGAAACTTTTGCATGATTTGTTACTGCTCTATCACTGAGAAGCTTTGAATCATAAAAGAGAACCACTGAACAACTGAGGTCAGAAAAGGCCTCTAAGGTCATTTAGTCCAACCATTAATTGATCACTTTTAAGCCCACCACTAAACCTCTTGCTTAAGGGCTGCATCAACATATCTTTTAAATACCTTCAATGATTGTGACTGTACCACACCCCTAGGCGGCCTGTTCCAGTGCTCAACAACCCTTTCAGTGAAGAAATTTTTTCCTAATATCCAGTCTACACCTCCCCTGTCACAACATGAGGCCATTTCCTCACCCTGTCACTTCTTACCTGGCAGAAGAGACTGACCCCCACCTAAACAGGTAGTTGTAGAGAGCCATAATTGTAGAGAACCATTGTTCTGTGCCTTCTTTTCTACAGGCTAAACAACCCCAGTTCCCTCAGCTGCTTGTGCTCTAGACCAGAAGTTGCCTGACTTCACATTTATCTGAGCCATGGACTGACTCAGCTGGACCTTGCAGGTTAGAAGAGTAGAGAAATCATCCTCTTTCTGTATTCTACAGTGTTTTGGGCACTGGACTGGCCCATAGTGAGCTGCAAAGGAATAGAAATTATCAAGCAGAGAGAATTTTAGTGTTCAGTGCATATTCAACACTGCTGGGTATTCAAGGTAGTCTAGATACTAAATAAGATGTTTGAGAACCTACGTTTTGCACATAAATTGCCTCATTTTCTCTGTGAGTCCTCCCCTTATTTCTTACTTGTGATACTGTCCACAGACCTGGTTTTCCTTCATGTATGTTTCCCTACATGGAGAAAGAAAAAAACAAATGGTTTCTTATTATCCTTTTATGGATGAGCTACCTTTGTAACCCTTTGAAGGAACAATTAAAACAGTTTGAGGCAAAGGAGATTTGTTGCAAGACAAGAGGATATGTCAGTGAAAAGTGTCCTGTAATGTAACATTAAGCCCTAAAATTTATGTCTGTTTTCTTCCTTCTGGTGCTTTTCAATACGCTTTTATTACAAGCTCTAAATTACACTCTCACAGAAAAGGTCTCTTTTTAAGCCTTTAGGTCAGAATTGTTCAGATCTTTTCACACTGAATCAAACAGTTTTAAGCTGGCACGATCCTTGGCAGGCTTGTAAATCTTTCAAAAGATCTTATCCAATTACCCTTCATGGTCCACAGGCTTCTACAGTGTGATTGTTTCCTACCACATGAAGAATTAAGTGCTCATGAAATGTTAGGAACCAATAGAGTTGAAAAGTAAGCCAGCACATTTTTCTGCAGTTCAGATACCATGGTTGTACTTTCAGAGACAGTGCAGAGATCTACAAAGAAATTCAGTCATGATCAAGTACACTGACAGTTTTGAGTGCAGAACTCAAAGTAAGGCCAGAAATTTTTAGTTTCTTTTTACCTCTGACAGAAGACATCAGGACAAACCCGATGCTGACCATTAGGGTTTTGTAGCCAGGGTTATTGAGGATCAGAAACCCTCTACACTCCAACAGAAAAAGATATATTAGCATGCTATGAGGAGGTTTGAGCCATCCCAGAAGTTGTTGGGAAGAAGCCTGTCTCCTCTTGGGCTCTGATTGCTGTGCTACACTGGGTCTCCAAAGGAAACATCCCCCCGACACACGGCAATCAGTGCTACACTAGGTAGCACTGACTACAGGAGGAGCCCAAATGGGAAAACCCAATTCCCAGGAGGAGATTATGGACTAGCCAGAAGGAAGAGATCTTGGAGTATTGCATGAGAAGGTGACTTGAGCCCAAGAAGCCCCACCAAATAACAAGTCATCAGAAAATGAAAAAGGCTGTGTTCTATCTACTGATGGATCCTGCTGTGTGGTAGGGGTTTATTGGAGGTGAAAAGCTGCTGTATGGAGTCCAACACAACAAGTTGCTGGGGCTGCAGGAAAGAAAGCAAGTCAAGCCAATCTGGTGAAGGGAAAGCCATCCAACTAGCCCCAGAAACCGCTGAATGAACAAAGTGGCCTGTACTCTATCTCTACACTGACTCCTGGATGATGGCTAATGCCCTTTGAGGGTGGCTAAAGCAATGGAAGAGCAATTTTCAATGCAGGGATAAATTCCTCTGGGCTGTTGCATTGTGGCAGGACATCACTGCACAGGCAGAAAACATGATTATGAAAAACATCAAAAGAGGCAGATAAGGCTGTCAAAATTGAAATAGCTCAGGTGGACTTGGGCTGAGAATGGAAGGGTGAGCTATTTATAGCCCCATGGGAACATGAAATATCAGGACATCTAGAAAACAGATGTAACACACAGGTGTGAGGTGGGCTTGTGACCTGACCATAGAGGCTATCAAAGAGGTCATTCATGAATGTGAAATGTGTTGCAAACAAGTGTGCCACATAAGTAAAATCTCCTTGCAACCTCAGATATAAAATCTGAGAAAGGAGGAGGAGGAATAGATGGTGTCATTCATTATTTACAGTGCTTGCCTTCCAGAGAAACTGCTACAGGTGTTGAAGCCTTACTTCCTGGGAAGTGGCTGAACATCCCTTGCTGATAGGAAGTAAAGAATAAGTTGTTTTGTTGGTTTGGTTTTTTTCTCTGCTTGTGACGGTGTAAACTTTCACATTTGCTTTTGTAAACTGCCTTATCTCAGCCTACAGGTCACTTTCTACCTTATTTTCTCTCTCTGGTCCTGCTGGAAATGATAGAGCAGATTTGGCACCTGGCATCCAGCCAAGGTCAACCCACCACAACACCTAAGGTCTTAAATCTTGTGTAGGACCACAGAACAGGTCTCATTTTCTCATTTCATCTGCACCTATAAAGCTTGGTCTTTGTTATGTGTAATATACTTTCTTCAGGAAAAGTGACAAGAGGTCACAGACTTCTCAGGGTTTTTAAATATGAAAAGGATAATAGTGAAGAGTGATCTCTGAAGAAAAATTGAGGTTTTTGTTATTTTATAAACTTATGTAACATCTTTATTAACTAAGGGAATATAAAAAATAGATATTTACCACGGTATTTGTTGACATCAGAAAGAATTTTGGATGTCAGCAGTTTTAACCTGCGGTATTTATTCCACTGACCTATAAACTGCAATTACCAGGCTGTTGCAGAAACAGAAGAAAAGCACTAAATCAGTTTCATGTGTAACATAAAAAATATTATTTCATCTCATTCTCTTGGCCAGTATTACTAGAAAAATGGTCCTCCAAAAACATTACGTGGGTAATAAAATCACAGTTGAGCACAAATGAGAAAATGCATGCTGTATCTTTGAGGGAGAGGTTAAAGAATTATTTTCGTTGTAATGCAAAAAAAAAAAGGATATTGCAGTGAAAGAAATCCAGCTGCACATTGAACCTGTGTTAGTGACCTGTAACTAAGCTCTGACATACTGTAATTTCAAACTTATATTTCTACACACATATTTAGATTTACATATTCATTTTGTTAGGTACATGTATGTTAATTTATAAAAAATTTTCTCTTTTTTTCCACTTCACAGTGAAAAACACTGTTGTTTCTCAGCTGCAGGGTAATATGGCAATCAACTGATATTCCAAGACCTTTCTTTGGTACTCCAAGACCTTTCTATGTCTGATTTTTAATTGTATCCTTTATAATCATTCATTTCTATTGGTACAGGACAGCAGGATCTCAAAATGGGAAACTTCATGCTATGGAACTAACTGGAAAACAATCAACATAAGTAGAATTAGCTTCTTATTAGTTCATTTATTTCAAACGCATTTCCATTCTGAATAGGGAAATTAAGTTAAAAGAAATTTTCCTGTGCAGCTTTTAAAAAGCTTTCAATTTAACAGATTGTGCTTCATTGTATTATTACCTCAACAAAACTTGTACTCATTTCAAACAAAAGTGTAAAATGGAGGGAGGAAATAAAAGCTCAATGTGATCCCAAAGTCTATAATTAGAGGGCTTATATATGTATAAGAAAAACACTGTTAGTAATTTAAAGAAAAATATCAAGATAGTCTGGGTTTCTGCAGGGTTCAACCTTTCTGGGCCATTCATGTTTATAGATAAAAAAAATATTCCACTTAATTACACTTTGTCCAGTTCAGATTCTGGTGAGCTTGTCAATGTCACATCACCCCAAACTAATTGCATTTATAAACTCATCTGTCAAATGAATAAAAGGTCATGTCTTGGCTTACAGCAAGAAATTGCTTATTATTTAAAAGGAACTTTCCAGATCCAGTGGGAAACTAGTGCTGAATTCTGAAGAGAAGAAAGTTCATTACTAATTCTGTTGCTCATGGTTATTCCACAAAATCAGAAATTACAACACAGAGCTAGAATTAAGCTGACAAGGTTTTTTCTATGTTTATTTACTAGTGCTGTACTTTACAATTTCAGTACCCAAATAAGTTGTTGACAATTGCACAGAAGTTTTTTTTCTTGTATATGGTGTTTAGCCATAGCCTTGGAGCTTTTCATCTTAACAGATGCACAGGGAAAAAATGGAATAAAGAAAGTTGCATGGGAGCTCTCAAAACAGATAATAAATTTGGATGGTCATCAGCTACATGAGGTATCTAAAATTTATGTACAGAAATGCACTTCATTGAAATCACTTGCACAAATATTTCACCTAAACTGGTAATGCCTATTACAGAAAGATCAATAATTTTGTATACCATAAAAGTAATCAAAATATAATAATTGGTGGTTGTTAAAGAAAAAGAAAATGAGAAAAATATTTCACTTTACGAATTCTGACAGGAACATAATTTTAAAGATGAAGCAAAAATAAAAATACTGCTCTAAAAAAGTATATTGGTGCTTTTTTAACTCCTCTGTCTTTTTTTACTAAAAGAAAAAAAAACCAAACAAACTCAATACTGAGTTTCATAAGCATTTCCCCAGCATTTTCATGGGTTTGATTTTTTTTAAAGATTATTTAAATAATGACTGTTATTAGAAAAGATTGAAGGGGTCCAAAAAGGAAAACATCACCCCTGTTCTTAAAAAGGTGAGAAAGGAAGGTACAAGTAACTGCAAACTGGTCAGCATCCCATCTCTCTCCAGGAAGATTGTAGAGCAGAATCTCATGGAAACAGTGTTGAGGCACATACAAGATATGGAGGCAGAATGGCTTTTCTAAGGCCAAATGTAAAGTCACACAGAGAAAACCATCAGAATGTAGTGAGCAACTGAATATTCTAGCCCATCACTTTGATTTTGATACTTTCTAATTCAACTGCTTGAACTTAATCTGAAGACCTCAAGAGTAAAGAAAACTTCTGTTTATATCTTGTATCTACAGTCACTGTATAACACTTTTCTGGCATGAAAAAGCTTATGTATCCTCAAATGACTAAAACTTGATGTAAAATCATGACACCATTCCAAAGATTATAATACCATGCTGTAGTTATGTCAGTCATTAAGATGGAAAGTGTCTGCTCTTACTGTTAGCTTTTCCTAACACTTAAACCATTTAGAGTCTGGTTTTTCATTCAATTATGGGTTGACAATCATTACTGATGAAAATGTATAAACTGCCAGCTCAAGCTATACACAGTTAAGTCATGAATAATGCTTCAAACCTTGAAGGATTAGTCATTATGAAGAGAGAAGGCACAAAACAAAAGGCATATCTGTCCAAGCAAATGAGAATTATTGCAGTTTCCAGTATAATTCAGAAAGGTTTTTGAGCCTGTTCAACTTGTGAATGGCCACTTGCAGCTCTAGAGGCATTCAGTGAGGAGTTGGGTTTTTTAAAGACCTATTTGCATGATCCCTGGCTGAGGGAAACAGCAGATTTAGTCATTCTTGAATTATTTCTGTAGTGTGAACATTCACTTTGAAAACAGAGATAATCAGGGTTTTCCCCAGAGATTTTCCCCAGATGAGGTACAAAATATTTTATTCACACCTTCGACAATTTCAATTTGAGCTTTTGTCATTTGTTATTGTCAAGTTTGAATTAAATTTAAGATGAAAAAAAATGCATTCCATATTTAGCCAGAATTATGACTGACTTCAGTAATTATCTGTTGATTTTTTATTTTCACATTTCATCTGTCTTTTTGCTTTATTAAACTGTGACTAGTACAAAATAGAATAAACTTTATAAAATGTCAAAAGATTTCAAATAAGGTCATTCAGGTAAGCTCAGAATAAGTCATTTATTTAATTCTTAGTACTTCAGAGAAGATAGGATAATTTTTTTTATAATTATTTAAAAGTGTCTAGTTCCTGTGAAGGCATTATACTATTCCCCATGCTTGTTCACATATATCATTTAGATTTCCCAGGGTTCATGTGAGTAAAGACTAATCGTCACTTCTTCCCCAGAATCACACTATGGTGGAGGTTGAATAGGACCTCTGAAGGTCATCCAATTTAATCCTCCTGCTCAAAGCAGGGCAGCTAGAGCAGGTTGCCCAGGACTATGTCCAGTTGAGTTTTTAATATCTCCAAGGATGGAAGCTCCAGAGACTCTGTGAGCAATCTGCTCCAGGGTTTCATGGCCCTCACAGTGAAAAATTTTTCTTATGCTTAAATGCAGTGTAATGAATTTCACTAATGCTCAATGTGTTGAGTTAACTGACATTGTCTCCCACATTCTGACCAAGCCCCTCTCACTGCTGCTCAGCAGGATAGACAGATTATAATATTTTAAATCTCATGGGATCAGATAAAAACAGGGAAGTCCTTCACCTTTACAATTACCATCACCAGCTGCACAACCAGTCTGATGTAAAGGATCCATCCACTTCTCCACAATCCTTTCCCCTTCACTGGAAAGACTAATACCAAACATTGCATCAAGAAATAAAGCACCAGTAAAATTATGGCAGCATATATACTAACTTGAGTGACAAAGCTGCAAGTCTCTTTTTTAAACAGAAAGGCTTTTGAACTCCGCTGTTGTAAATCAGAATCTGCCCCATGAACTAATAAAGAAAACAGACCAGAATTTCTATTTTCCTCTATTCTCAGTCCTTTGTTCTATTCTTTTTTTCCTTGGACTGCAAAATTCTTCTTGATATTTTCACTATCTGCAGCTCCACTCATTCAATAAGCTTATCACAAAACCTGGCCCTAAAAGATGCTCAAAGCAAAAGAGAAAGTATGATATCTATTCTCCTTCAGTAGTGACTAAATTCTCCTTAGTTACAGAGGAACCCTTACGGAAAAAATCAGACTCTAGCAAATTTAGAAGACAGAGTCAAGCTTCACATTTACCAGCATGGGCACATAGGAAGATCTGGTCAAAGGACAAAGGAAACCATTTTTGGCATACATCCTTGAAGACAATAGTTTGATGGTTAAGGTTCACTGCTTCTCCCATATGTTTAAAATCTGGAAATGCAGGAGTGGGTAGATTCTTTATGTCAGGAGATACGCTTGAGTCATGCCTTTATAACCTAAAACAGAAAAAGCAATGACAATGACTTTCTTGCAGGAATCCTCTAAGATCATGTTGTAGAAGAGATGATATACTGTCTTCTATGGAAAATAAAAAAATAAACACACCAAAAAACCCCAAAATTAACTAACAGTCCCATAAGGATCCAAGTGTCTTTTTGCCTCCACACAGACACTCAATCTCTCTATGATATTCTGTGATTCAGACTTCTTTTGTTCTTTCTACATAGAGTACTCCCAATCTCTATGTTTTCAGTGCATCACTTTATATTTCAAACCTTATAAACACACTCTTCCAAAAATCCATGGTAGCTTAAAATATTTTTAAAATATAACATTAAAGGTAACAAGATGCCAAAATCTATCTCTTTGATCACTTTTATATATTTGAGAGCATCACAGAAAATGAGTGATCTGTGTCCCTTGAAAATTGACTCATTTTATCTATTTGAAAATATGTTATTTGACTGCAAGGAATTGTACAAAGAGAAACAAGCCAGAAATAAATCACATCAGACAAAAAAAACCCAGGATCCCAAGAAACATTAAGAGATTAAAAGGGGAAAAATTCCTTCTTTGTGTTTTAATATTAGGGCAAATATCTCTGAAATATGTACATTGTGAGTATAGCCCCACCACATTTGGGTGAATAAATGGTGCATCCATTTAGAATTAACTTATCTGAATCACTTTTAATCAGCTCTCAGGATTCAGGAAAGAGGTGTCTTAAAGATGATAATTATCATTAGTAGACAGATTATGTGAGAAGATGGAGGAGGGCAATGATATCTGGCATTCTTTCTATTTAACCCCGACAGAAGAGCAAAATTATTTGTTTTACAGAGATATGCTCCAAATTCAACTCATCTACAAAATGTACAGGAGAAGATTTGAAACTCAGAGGCAGGGTTCAGGGGGACTGAGAAGTGCTCATACACTAAGCTTTCCTGTAGGTCATGACATGAGCTGAAAAAAGTCTTATTTGTCTCTGTTTCTGAAAAGTGTTAGAACTCTGAGAATTTATGCTTTAGTACACTTGAAAAAGAGGTCTTTCATGTACAGAAAAGATTTCTACATAGCTCTTTTTAGATATCTCTTTCTGTTATTAGCTTCTGTGTTCAACAAAGCACTGATTCAGTAGCAAACCTTCTAAAAGTAAACTCTTTGGGATTCATTTATGTAGTATTTCTCACAAGGTTAATTCTCGCTTCTTTTAGTGACCATGCCTTTGGTTTCTCAAACCAATCTTTAACTATAGATACTATTTTATTTAAAATATTAATACTCTGAAAAAAATGTTTCTCATTTATTTCCAGAAGTTGAAGGAAAACTGACATTTTTTATGTTTATTTGAGAGTTAAATGTGAAATTCTTATTTATTTATTCTGAGATACCTTTCAATTTTTACTTTTGGATACAAACAGTTTAGACTTACTCACATATATGTGCAAATATATTAAAAAAATAAAATACATTTATTCTTAATCTGGACAGAAAAATTTACTTGTGAGGCTTTCAGGCAGGGTTTTCCACAGAACAATAATTGTAATTTTTTGATAATATTCTACTGATATGCTTCACTATAAGAGACAACAATTATTTAAAAATACTGCAATAAGTTCTGTCTTGGTGCTGTAGAGACAATTCCACACACCAGGAAGCTAACAATGCAGAGCTCAGAAGTATCTCTGTTTAGGTAATCATTACCTCCTACTGGCTTTCACACTTCAAAGGGAAAACTGGTCAATTATTTCCTTATGGGTGGACAAGGAAATCTAGAGAGTTATAGCTATGCAACCCCTCCATTTCAGTCTTGAGCCAAGTTTGACAAGTCTATTGCCAAAGGAAGAGTGATTCAGATAAACAGTCAGCAGCACAGAAGATTTAGGGCTTGATATTAAGACTTTTTGATGTCGAGACACACCAGCTGAATTGCATAAACTTTTCCTATGAATAATAATTTTCAAAATCTTTGGAGAAAGAAAAAAAAAAAGCTTTTATCCTGGATAGCAAGGTAAGTGCTGGCCTATTTTATACTAAAAGTTTGCACCTCTCAGGTGTCCAAGGATGCTCACACACGAATAAGGATTTGTAGAGTATCAGTTAAACCATCAAGAAAAGAAAAAACAAAACAAACAAACAAGGAAATGAAGCAAAGTCAATATTTTTATAATCTTACAAATTTTCTAATAATTATGCTTCTGAGTACATAATAATACTTTGTAATGCTGTACTGTATAAAATCTCTCTAAGGAGTTATGAAATAACAAGTCTGTTGTGTCAGGAACAGTCAAAAAAAAAAAAATACAATCACCACTTCAGAGAACTTTCCACTAAAGATTGAATCAATAATCTTTAATCCACCTGCCTCACCTTAACAATTCTGTTGAAAACTTAGTAAGAGGAGCTTAGCAGAATGACACCAGCTGAGCTAAATTATCCTGTGGCATGCCAATCATTTTCTTCTAACAAAGAAATAACCCACTGCTGAAATATCACCTGTGATCCAGGAAACTGCTATCAAAAAATGAGGCACTGAATATAATACATCACAGAAGATAGAAGAAGTCATCCAGGGAAGGATTCCTTAGGAAACACAGATGAATGTCACCAGAGATCATCACCTCCACCTGCCCTGCTGAACTTTCCTCTTTAACCAATTTTAGGTTAAGGTAACTTTTTATATTTCCTGCTGGAGTTAAAAGAGATACAGCTGATGTTAAAAGACAAATTTGAATTCTTTGGTTACTTGAAAGTCCCAAAGTGCAATGGTTGCATTGGGTTTAAGGCAGCTCAAAACTTTGTTTTCACTGGCCATTTCAGTAGGACACATTTTCTCATTAAGTATTTTAAAATTCATCAACAACAAAATGATAATATTATGAGTTACTTCTTTATATGATCTTTTCCAGATTATTTGAGATCTTCCCTGAATGACACAAGAAAATAGTCACTAAATAATATATCCTCTTTCTCAGGAAAAACCAGTACCACGTCTCAGATTACTTGATATTAATTATCTCTCCTAATTTTCCGTACATAATTAAGACAGTAGCTTAGAACATGGTAACAAAATATGATAATAACATTTTACTTCCCCTGGATTTTTTATTTAGCTCTAGGATGTTACTCAGATAAGCTGGAAATCTCTCAGATTCACAGGAATAGATAAATCCCATGATTTTTAAGAAGGCCATAAGTTACATGCAGATTTGATTTAGATTGACAGGAGTTTTTTCATTTACCCTTGGAGCAAAACAGAATCTACAGAGGAGCAGATTATGCAGATGTGCAAGATAAACCATACACTTCGAACACACATAAAATAGCATTATTTTGGAGAAATTCTTGGAAACCAGAGTCTGGGAATGCATTTGCTTTGCAGAGAGGAGTGGCATACCTGGCCAGTTATTTAAATCTAGATTGAATCCTTGCAGCATGCTTTTGCCTGCTCATTATTCTTGTGATGGTCTACTCTTAGTTCCATTTATCTGAATATTTCAATGGACTTTAAACATTTTGAATAACCAAAAATAGGTTTTCATTAGTTTCATAAAATTTCAGTCCACAAGTAATGACTGGACACAGCTTTGATCTTTCCTTAACTGTAGGTCAATATTTTTTATCTACTTACTTCCAGCCTTAATAATCTGCCTTCACTATATCACCCCCCAGGAAGTTAATTCTAGTATTTCTCTACTCTTGCTAGGAAAATCTTCTGTTCATCATTTCTTTTGGATTTTCCCAGTCAAGTACAACATGAAATTCCAGACTATGGAATTTAAGACAGACTATGGTCTGTCTTCCTTCGTGTGACTGGGTGAAGAGTGCCAAGCACAGTACCCATGGTCAGCACTGCTACAAGTCTACTATCAGCAGTAATAAAAGGTAAAGCTGTGCCTGAGTGTGTGGGCTACTTCCAAGGCGAGCTCTGCAGTCTCTCGGAGGGTTAACTGAAGCCAGAGGAAACTAATTTAGCTCAATAAAATTGTGGGTGTGCTCATTTCCTGCTGCTGAGCATCCTCACTCGGGCTATTTCACCAAACACAAGGCTACATTCGGGGTGTCTTGTGATCAGAGCAGTTCTGGAGAGGTCAAACACCCTGCTGCAGTGTCAGCCTTTGAAACTGAAAAGTGCAAAGGAAGCGGCAGGGAGTCCGGCCTCTCCTGCGGTGCAGGCAGCAGAACGGCCTTTGCTCTGCTCCTGCTGCTGTTTGATTATCGTGCCTTTTGTTCTCCTGTTAGTGGGCCTGGTCCTACACACCTTCCTGAGAAAACTAGCCTCATTTCCAAGAATGTTTTGCTTTTCAGGACCAACAGGCTTGGGCGCAGGTTTTCTTAGTGGAAGGGAATAAAAGGGATCTTGATCTGTTTTCTGTATCGAAATGTAGTTTCATTTTATTTTCCCTGAGGATACTTTTAGGACAGTACTCAAGGAAGAGGTAGAATTATCAAAAATTAATCAAAATTGTTTGGATAATGCGTAAATTCATTACTTTCAGAGTATATATATATATTATAAAATAGAATACACACCAAAGTGTTAAGAAAGCTTTTTATTTACCTCAATGACCCATTAATATCTCTGTGTGACAGTATGTGAACTCATTTTAACTCTTAATTTGAGTTAATACCTATTAGCTGGAGTTAAGTTTTCTGTTTCTTTGTAACAACCCCCAATAAACACTCATGATGTGACAAGCCCTACACTACCTTTAACCTTGTCTTTCAGAAAGGGTAGCCCTACAGCAAACTACCAAAGTGAAAAATAGTAAACCCTACTAGCATGGATCATTAAATGACAGTGATTTACAAAGCCTGTTGCAAAATTACCGTTGATTTGCTGAAGAGTTCTACTACTTATTGTGAATTTCCAAAAAAAATCTCTATTTCTCATTGGGAAAAAAATGCAGAGAGGAAAGGGGAGGTTATCTTAAAGCAGATTTAAAACAGTTTTATCTAAAAAAAGAGATGCTTTGCTTTGTGCCTGGAAATTTAGCACCAGTACAGTAGTTTTTGTATTCATATATGTAAAGCAAAGAGATTGATACTAATATTAATGGAATTCAGAAGAGGCAGCATTAATAAAAATAAGAATTAAAAAATGGAAATATATTCTATCTAAACTCATTAATAATACGTTCTCCTTTTAGAATTGTCCCTTAAAAATATTAAGAGAATTACTCACATCTCTAACTAGGGAGAACTCTATATGGAAAACAAGGCAGAAATACAAATGGAAAAGTATGGCTCATGTGTGGAGGGAGTCCCAGAGGATAAATAGCATATTAGGGGACTCTTTTGGCCCTGGAACCTCTCTAGCACAAAGGAATAAGCCAGGGATGGCATACTCAAGGAAGTCAGCAATGTCCCAGCCTTTTTGTCTTTGCTCCCCCAAATGGAAAATTTTCAAAGGCAGCCACCATTTCAAATCCTGTTTCCAAATCAATTTGAGAGGTTCACACAGTAGGGACCCCAAGAGTGAGAGGCTTTAATCTGAGTCACAAGTGAGCCAGCAGCAATATAGAAATTAATAATTGCACCATAAAAAAAATACATTTGCTACATTTTTTCAGCTGCCAAACCCTTATAAATGACATTGCTTCTGACCTAAAATAAAGGCATCTTGAAAGAGAACTTGATCATTGAATAGTACAGAAAAACCCAATTAGCAAAGTATAAGCTACCTGTTCTTACATGAAAATCTGAAAGTAAAACTTCTGTGTGTCTCTTCATCACATGTGTCCCTTTCACCAAATGAGAGAAGTAAGCATTTTCAGGAGGTGATATATGTGATTTTAAGACAGATGTGTGAGAGATGCTTTTTAGAGATGACATTTTTCTCTCCACTGATCACCAAGGTGACCTAGCATGAACTATATCAGGTTTTGATCTCTGCTTTATAGATAGGTTGAGGAAAAATGTTTCTCAAGTTAGGTTTTTGCCATTTCTTTCTGAAATAAAATGTTCTGGTCCCTCCAATCACAGAGGAGTTACAAGAAATATTTTTTCTTCAAGACTTATATTTCCCTTTCCTGGAAATATTTTTAAATTTCCATTTACTCTTTGGGAATCAAATTCTATAAATTGCAAAAAAAAAAAAATCTTAAAAATAATTAAAATGCTCAAAAATAATTGGAAATAGAGAAACAGATTTCAACCAAACAAAATTTTCTCAGCAATATTAAAAAACCTCTCCCTGTCTTTTTTGCCATGAGCATATTAACAGCTTTGAAAAACCAGCTGTGACAGTCCTAAGATATTGTATCTACTTCCCTCATTCAGTTGAGAAAACATAAAGAATACTTATCATTACGTTGTGCCTTCATTAAAAAATATATATATAAATGGAAAGCCATATTGAATAGGTCATTCATTTATAGCTATCATGGATTCACCAAAATCAATTTTTGAATAGAAGTATGATTTACAAAAAAAGGAAATATAAAATTTATGTGTTATATAATACTTTTCTTTTCCTCTTAATATATTTGCTAAAATTATGGTGAATGAGAGCCAAGGGTTTGGGGGGTTTTCCCACGATTTCCTGAAAAAGTAGCTGTGGAAACTAAGTTAATAATCTCAGGTGACTTTTGCTTGTTAGCCTAGAGAAGTGTATTGGGTTTGGCTGGGATAGAGTTAATTTTCTTCACAGTAGCTGGTGTGGGGCCGTGTTTTGTTTTCATGCTGAACGCGATGTTGAGAACTCAAGAAGGTTTTTTGTTATTTCTAAGCAATGCTTGCACAGTTTCCTGGCCTTTTCTGCCTCTCAGCCCACTCCACCAGGCTGGAGGGCACAGGGGTTTGTGAGGGGACACAGCTGTGACAGCTGACCACAACTGAGCAAAGCCAGCACAGCACGTGGCTCAGCATATAAACTGAGGGGAATGAACTTTGCTTTGCCTGTGCACACAGCTTCTGCTTTACCTATTAAACTGTCTTTATTTCAACCCACAAGTTTTCTCATTTTAACTCTTTCTGTTCTCCTCTCCCCAACACTGGGCCAGGGGAGTCAGCAAAGAGGGGCATGGGGTTTAGTTGCCAGCTGAGCTTTAATTACAGCATGATGTTCTGTAGCTCTGTGTGGGAAACAGTGATTTTTGACCAGGTTTAGTTTTAGCTCCTCTTGATTCCACCATCTTGTTCCATACCAGGGTGAAGTGAAAATAAGATCCAGAGCACAATCCACATCCATCTTACTTCTTGTCTGAGACTTTCTTTTGAAATCCTGGGACCAGTGCCAGTGCAAGCTACAGCAAGGGAAAGCATCTGTTAAGAAGGTAGAGGGATTTTAGGCTGTCTTTTTCAAAACAACTTTCTAGTGACAGGGTCTCACAGGAACTTGAAACTCAGGTGAACAAGAAAGCTGCTGTTGGTAAACACAGTATAAACATACACCAAGTGGATCTCAAAAACCTTTTCTGACATAGCTTTACACTTAAGACAGAGGTGTACTATAACGAAACAAACAACCAAAACCAAACCAACAAATAAGCAGGGGGAAAAAAGCCATGGCATTTGTTTTCTGGAAAACCTGAATGTTTCATATCTAAGGCAGACTACCAGACCTTACCCACTTCCTGCGTGGTGATCATTTCTGTCTGCATTTGATGTCTCCATGTCAAAGTGCTAGTGATAACAATGGGAAGTCTTTACAGACAGCATTTAAAATTTATGGTGCAAAGGATTTATTGATGCAAACTGTCACAGCTATAGGGTAAAAAAAAATATTCATACCAACTGAAGAGCTGCTTCAAAAAAATACGTTGTCTTTCCTTAAAATGACCTGATAACATGGATGAACCCTGTATTTCCTTAAATTTCTGACTAGATAGGTTTTCCTCTCTTTATGAACAATTTGAACAGTTCTTAAGGAAGAATACCTTAAGAATCCTACCCAGACTCAAGTCCACGTGGTATGTCTCCAATGCCAATTTTTAGGCTTTAACTACTAAATAATTTTTCTGATGAAATTATTTTGTTAATATAGAAAATCAAAGGGTGCAGCTAGTTCCTTTTTTATTTCTTGATGAAAGTTCATTTTACTGTGTTTAGTGCAGAAGAATACTTATATTCTGACAAGTGAAATATCCTGAGGGAAAAAAAAAAAAATGTGAAGTTCTTCATTTTCACTTATACAATGCCTATGGCATTCCCCTAACCAAGGTACTGCTTTTCTTAAAGGAAAAGAAAATGTAGGAAAAAAACAAAGTCCAAAGACCAGGGTCTTTTCAATAGAATTTAGACAGATAACATAGGCAGGAGAACCCTTAGCCTGCCTAAAAGAATGGGAAAATTTTAAAGTGTAAAACAGGGGAGGCTGCAATGGAAAGGAAGGACCTTGATACTTACTTATTTTTTTCACATCACATTATTCTACCTTTTTCTTAGTCAGAGGTTGAATAGAGGCATATGATGCAAACAATGAAATAGGCTGCCTTCCTCTTCCTAGAATAATCATATTGGGTTAAAATGTTAGCATTGAATTTTAAATTTGTGAATATAGACATAAAAGTGATGATTTTTGAAAGTCAAACTATTTTGTAAAATTGACTGATTCTAAACTAGCCAATTAAAATGGGTCACTTAAACAGAACTTGAAAACTTTCAAAGAATCACAGAATGAGGTTGGGAGGTGCATATGGTGGTCAGCTTCTCAAACCCCCTGATCAAGCAAGACCACATAGAGTCTGCTATCCAGGACCATGTCCAGATGATTTTTTCATGTCTCCAAGGATAGAGGCTCCACAACCTCCCTGTACAACCTGTGGCATTGCTCAGTTATACTCAAAGCAAAAAACAAAGCCACTTCCTAATGTTCAAAGGGAACCTCCTGTGTTTCAGTTTGTGCCCATTGCCTCTGGTTCTGTCAGTAGGCAGCATTGAGCAGAGCCTGGCTCTATTCTCTACACACCCTCTCTGAATGTGTTTATATAGACTTTGATGATATTCCCCTGTGCTTTCTCTTCTCCAGGGTAAACAGCCTCAACTCTCTCTGCCCTTCTTCATTTGTGAGGTGCTCCAGTCCCTTCTTCACAGTTTATTTTCTCTCTACTTATTCTTTAAGAATTCTAAGTTTATTAGCACAGACGTGGACAGTGGGGATACTACACGCATGCAGAAGTGGCCATCCTCGTTAAAACAGCATTGACTTCATTGTATTCTGAAAGTATTCATTTCTGCTTTATCCTTCAGACCTATTAAAGTATTTAACAGAGAAAGATTTACTGGAATCTTTGGCATACATAGTGCACAGCTGTCCTAGCAGTTTATGTTTTGAAATGTACTACCTTTTCCTGGCTCTAGGGGATTTGCTTTCTGTTTCCAAAATATGATCTTTTCATACAATTCTCTTCTGATCACCACGAATACTCAAACCCTTTCTGCCAAAATATTACTTTGTTCTGCATCAGTGGATGATGTGGTCCCTTCTTTGAACCTCACAGGCTGAGCCTTAGACAAACAAAGCCAAGTGGCTTAACATGATCACTCACCTCTCCAGAAGTTCCACTGTAATAAACTGGTAGAGAAGACTGTGCTCATGAATCCTGCTACCAATATTATAATCTTTGGACTTCACAGCCTGTATAAGGCAGAAAGAAGCAACGTGCAAGTCAAACACACAACCTTTTTGGAATAAAATTTAAAACAAAGACCTGACAGATTAATGATAATATTAACACATTAGAAGAAAATTAATTGCAATCAAAGAACTTCAGATATACACAGGAATTAGGTTACCAGCAAGCTGTTATTATATTTTCAAAATATTTTTTAAAATCTGAGTGTATTAAAGCTCAATCACATTGAGATCTAAACATTAAAATTCCAGCTTTTAATTTTTTTAAATGGATGTTTTGTTTGCATTATAAAAAGACAGATGACGTGGTGACAGTCTTTTGCCTCATGCCTCATTACACAGCTTAGGTGTGAATAAATCTGTACTACTTGATGCTCTGCCTGGCCTTGCCCTGATTACTTAAATGAAGTTTTATTAGGGAAACTATAATGATAAAACTAAGCAGCAGCCCTGAAGCAGTCCTGCAGTGTATGACATTACAGGAAGAGAACCTCAGGGGTTTTTTTCATGTCTGGTTTCTTTTAGCCTTGTATTAAAAGGAAAAAGAAAGAAAGAAAGAAAGAAAGAAAAAAAAAAGTAGAAAAGTGATAAAACACTAATGCTTAGAATAAGAAATAAATGAATGTATAGAAACACACAATGCCTTAAAGTTTCCAGCAGTGCTGCAAAGTTACTGCCATGTGAACATTGCCATCTAATGGTTTATTTGAGATTAGTAGCTAGAACAACTCAGCAGCAATCCCATATTGTAGCAGAGTAAATATCTAAGCAGTATTAGGAACATTAACAAAATATTTATTGGTAGAATCCCACATTGTCATAATTTAGAGAAATTAAATTTTTATGGTTTTTTTTTTTTTTGGTTTGACACTGTTCTTATTTTAGTGTGTAACATTTAGAGTTGATTGCAACATGTAACAATCACACAGACATTTGTTTT
Source organism: Alaudala cheleensis (assembly GCA_013398995.1). Lineage (NCBI taxonomy): Eukaryota > Metazoa > Chordata > Aves > Passeriformes > Alaudidae > Alaudala > Alaudala cheleensis. The sequence goes on from VWYE01024128.1 coordinate 324,854, forward strand.
AAAAGCAAACTGCAACAATTTCAGTATTGAAGTAATAAAAAATTCTTTTAATACCATATATTAAAATATTTTAACCTAGAACTCAAGAAATAAAAGGTCAGAATGGAAAATAAAGGTGGTACTGACAAAGCAGAAAAACAGGGAGAAACCTCTGAATTAGTGTTTCATGCCTTTCTTAGCTAAATATAAAAACTGAACTACAAGAACTGAAGAACTCTTATTTCTCTAGTCCTTTTGATCTCTGGCTTTTTATTTTATCTTCCTTTAATAATAAAATATATATAGGGGTGGTTTTGCTTCATAATTTTATTTCAAGTTGATTTTGGCAATGCAGCAATATTTTAAGCATAGTGATCCTAATGGAATTTAATATTGAAAAATAACCTTTACATACAGCAAGAATTCTACACGAGGAATATGTCTCTCTTGCACTAAGATGGCTTAGAATAAATAGAACAAGAAGCTTCCTATGGAGCTTTAAACCATCTTATAGAATCCAGTATTCCTGTCACAGTATTCTGCAAAAATCTGTAGGGATGACAACAGACTCTTAAACCATACAGTATTTTTTTTCTGCAAGGGAAAAGAAAAAAAACCAACTGTACTCACAAAAAAAAAAGAAAAAAAAACACAAGGATGATTGTTGTAATAAAGCTACAGGCCATGTTTTATTAAGCTATAAACACAACCTTCAGCCACAAAGCAAGCTAGCTGTCTTTTGCCTACTCACCAAATAGATAAGTTTCCAGACTCTGTAAGATATCACTTATCTTACAGCTTCTAATTATTAAAATTCCAAGCTTTAGCCTGTGCAGTTCAGGTAATGCAGAAAATATCCCATAATGATGTGCACTTGATGTTATTGATATCTATGTTGCAGTATCTCAAGGAACTTTAACAGCAGTTAATGAAGTGTAATTAAGGATGACCTTGCTCTTGAGGGCTTGAGCTGTGCATACATTCTAGTGCAAAATTCCATCATAACATTTCCACTTAAAGACCTCGAGTGTTCTGGTCTCCTTAAAATGGAGAACTGCCACTAATGTTAGAGAAATAAGAAAAAATATATACATATTAAAACAAAATAAAAAAAAATAAAAGTGGTTCATGTCTGCTGTGCCATAGAAATGAGGGTCTGGAAGATATTTCAAGAGACCAGAAATTATGGAGGCAGATCATTCTCTCTATTTACTGTGCAAAAATTCAGTGAAGCACATACCACAGTCTCACAGTGCTGCACCATTCTTGAACTTAGAATAACATTTCTCATACTAAAAATAAAGCCTTTTTTTTTCTCAATTAAACTACTGTCATATACTTTTTCTCTGTGTAACTGATCATTTCCTAAAAATTTCTTGTTAACCATCTTCAAAATCAAACAGTGCAGAGCAGGCTTTCCCCCTGCTTGCCTCATGCTTTTCAAACCTTTTAGTATATATTTGCCCTGTGAATTCTGTCTAAAACATTTATGTCTTCTTTAACACCTGGCACTGAAAGTGGAAAGAGTACTCTGTGTGAAGCCTCTCCTGCTCTGGTCAGAGTGTGACAATGAATTCCTCCCCATGGTTCATGTGCAGTGTTGCTGCTAATGCACTTCAGAGTGGGAATTGAGTGTTTAGTGGCACACAGCATGGACAACTCAGTTTTGTGTTCAAGCATGATTTCAAAATTACTTTCCCCAGTACTATTGCCTATCCAGGTTTTCCTCAGGCTGAGGGCTCCCCACCAGGCTGTGGGACAGGGCCTGGCCAGCCAAGGATCATTACAGCTCCCTGCCAAGAGCAGGACAACTTAGGGCACTGGGGCAGCCCCGGCCCCTGGCACTGAGCATATCCCTGGGGTTGGGGACAGAATGGGGATGGAGACAGACTGAGGCCAAGCCAGGACATCAGGTCAGCAAGACAGGGTCAGGATCAGCAGGAGTGAGGCCAGTCAGAGACATGACAGCTGTTCCTAAGGGTGGGAAGCAGGAGCATCCCCACTTCTCCTGAATTTTTCCCAGCTCTTTCTCCTCCCACACTTCCTCAGCTGGGTTCAAGGCCACAGACCCAAGGAGTATCAGAGCTGGCTAGTGCAGGCTGCCAGCACAGCTCCTGGGGAACAGGAAGAGCAGCCATGGAACCAAATCATTTCACTTCCAATCCCACTGTATGAGGTTTGCATGGCCAAGCTTTGGAAGCAGGGGGGCTACAGGGGTGGCTTCTGTGGGAAGCTGCCAGAAACTTCCCCATGTCCAGTAGAGGCAATCCCTGACAGCTCTAAAGATGGACCCACTGCTGGCCAAGGCCGGGCCAATCAGAAATTGTGGCAACTCCTTCATGCTAACATAGTTAAGAAGAGAAAAAATAGTTATTGTGCAGATGTTATTGTGGCCAAAGAGGAATGGAGTGAGCATATGCAGGAGGAACAGCTCTGCAGACACCAAGGTCAGTGCAGAAGCAGGGGCAGGAGCTGGTCCATGTGCCAAAGCTGAGATTCCCCTGCAGCCCATGGTGCAGACCATGGTGAGACAGCTGTGTCCCTGCAGCCCGTGGAGGATAACAGGGATGCAGAGATCCCCCTGTAGTCCATGGAGGACACCCACAACAGAGCAGGTGGGTGCCTGAGAGGAGGCTGTGAACCTGGGAGAAACCTATGCTGGAGCAGGTCCTGGCAGGGGCTTGCAGGACCATGGAGAGAGGATGCCACACTGGAACAGGTTTCCGGGTAGGACATGTGAAGCAGGGGGACCCATGCTTGGAGCAGCCTGTCCTTGAAGGGCTGCACACCATAGAAGAGTGACCCACAATAGAGCAATTCATGAAGAGCTGTTGCCCGTGGGAGGGACTCACACTGGAGAAGTTCACAGAGAACTGCCCCCATGTGGGTGAGATCCCACACTGGAGCAGGGGAAGAGCTCCTCTCCCTGAGCAGTAGGAAAAACAGTGTGTGATGAACTGACCATAACCCCCATTCCCTTCTCTCTGCACTGCTGGGGGAGGAGGTAGGGCTGAGAAGGAGCAAGGGATGGGGGGAAGGTGTTTTTAAGGGCTTGTTTTACCTCTCATTATCCTGCTCTGATTTTATTAGTAAGAAATAAATTCATGTCTCCCTTTCTAGCCTGTTTTGCCTATTACAGTAATCAGTGAGTGATCTCTCTCTGTCCTTATCTCAACTCATGAACCTGTCATTATATTTTCTTTCCCCTGTCATGCTGCAGAGGGGAGTGAGAGAGCAGCATTGCTGGGTGCCTGGCATCCAGCCAGGATCAACGCACTAAACCCACCTAAAACTAACTCCCACTTTGACCAGAAGTAACCAAAATCTCTTTTTTGTCTGTGGCTTTGGGACCATGTTGTGCACAAACTTCATGGTAATTTCATCACTGTAATAAAATTTTGATTCATCACCACCACTCACTTTTTCTGCTGAGCAGAAAAACAAGCTAAAGGGACTTGTTAGGTTGAATAGGACATTTCTTCTTTGCTCTCCCCTGACCAAGGGGGTTGTGATCACAAAGACAGAGGTCACCCTAGTTTGCAGACCGGAGTTCACAGGGTTTTGACCAGTTTATCAGGCACCAGCTGCACAGAGATGATGGCTTGGCAGGCAGCTTTAGTATCCTGTTGGGAATTAGTCTGAGCAGCAGTTCTGTGACAGTTATGCAGGAAGATGAATTTCAAGGTAAAAAGCTGTCCTGAAGCAAGTGTTCCTAAGATTTGGGAGTGACTCAGGTGGGTGAGTCGGTTTGCCATCACCATCTCATGAGTCAAGCAAATAAACTGTAATGACTCATCTTGAAAACCCAGGCACTGGGCAACGACTGCAGAGCTGATGATTTCATCCTTGTCAATTAAAGAGAAAATACAAAGCTTGAATTCTAAATTTCTTTTTAAATAACAGTAGGTCACTGAAGATGAGTCAGTTAAATGATCAGTAATTCTGATATGAAAGAAGCAAAATCTGTTGGTTTGATGCCCAGATCCTTTACTCAAAATCTTATTGATTCCCCATGATCTTTTGATCTTATGATCTTTTCCACTAATTCCGCTGCTTTTTCCGACATTTCCTGTGACCTCTCTAACGTTTACTCCTCATTTTGAATGGTGTGCATCCTCTATCCCTTCCATCTGCATCAGTTCTACATCAAGGCTTTTTCCCACTTCCCCCTCATTATTCTCACGGGCTTTTAAGTAATCCCCTTTCCGAAAGCACTATTTGCCCTTTCCTGTACCACTTGCACAGACTGATTTTATGAAGTAATAAGCGCTGGAACTGTCACACTCTGGCAGTAGGTATTTAACGCGGGTTCTCGTTCGGAAGGGGAGCCTGGAGCCGAACGCTCCGCGCGGTTCCGGGGGGGGCTCGCCCTCGGCGGAGCGAGGCTGCCATCTAGCGCCCACCCGAGAAACTGCAGCCCCTGACCTACTTGAGACCCATTTAGCTCCTTCCTCGGCTCAATTACTTCCGAGCCGGCATCCAGTGAAGTGTGTAAGGAGATAGCTCCGAAACTGTCATTTAACATTACATTCCAGCTACGTGTGATGAATTTAGATTTCGTGCCAAATAGTGCCCGTACTATAAATATTTGGGGGGTTTTCTCCCATAAAGAAATATATAGAGACATAACAAAACAAAAACAAAAACAAAAACAATCAATAATTTGTTATTTAACAAGAATAAGAGTGTTTATTCAAATGTTCTGTAGATATTTCATTTTCTCAAATATCTTTCCCAGCATCAATTTATATGACAAAGTTTTTTTTTTCCTATACTCTGGAAAGAAATAACCTTACAGAGAAGTGCCGCTGACTTTAGGGGATGAAGACCACACCTATCCCAAAAGATGTAAAATAAATGCAGGGATATAGTTTTATTTTAGAATAAATATAAAGCATGAGCGTTTAAGCATTTTCTGGGTAAGAAATCTGTCTTAACAATTCATTAATCATATTCCTTTTCTCCCAGGATAACTTCATATGTGTCTACACCTAAAGTCAGAATACTGAACAAATCTCTCTCAGGAGTCTATCAATAGCATCTGCTTTTCTCCATTGATTTTACAGGTAGTTAAATGTTAGCTTTAAGAGGACTGGATCCTAAAACTTGAAATGCCTTCCTCCAACAGAATCCCTGCTACATTTTTTTGCCATCAGTGAGGGACTGTGGCAGAGATGAAGGGCATTTGTCCTATCAACTTGCACTGCCTGCAAGTGTTTTGTGGCAGGGCATGGGATGGCAGGCAGGTAGTTCAGGGGACTGAGGAGGGATTAAAGTGCTAAACTTCTGGGGCACAAACTGGTTGAAAGAAAATAAAAAGGTACAACTCTGAATGAATATGAAAGTCTAAGCAGAATCTATTAATTATAACTCTAAAGAAGTTGTAACTTTTTCATTCCAAAACCTACTCATCACTAAGAATATTATTGGTCTTCCTCCTATATTTCTGTGACAAATCCTCTAGAAACTAAATCTTTACTCCAACAGCAGTATTAGTAAACAATATAGATATTTCCAGTGTAAATACTTACCATAAAGTCATCTTCCCTAATTAATAACCCTGGAATGAAAAGGGGATCTGTTTTCTAAAAGCCTCATTTTCATATACTTCTGTAAAATAAATGGAATTGGTCTGTAGAATTACTCTATTATTTAACTTTGCTGTAAGCCTAACTATTTTAGATATTTTTATACCTANCCTGTTTTCTAAAAGCCTCATTTTTGTAAATTCTGTAAAATAAATTAAATTGATCTGTAGCATTACACCATTATTTAACTTTGCTGTAAGCCTAACTATTTTAGATATTTTTATACCTAGTAACAATACTGTAAATCATTATCACTGTGCTAAGCAGTTCCTATAAAATTACAAGGGTAAAACAGTTCAGTGGATTTAATAACTAAGCTTTCATTCAGATATGATGTTTTATTCCTTCCTTCTTGACAACCATCAAAATAAAACCAGCATTAGGAGCAGTTCACAGAAAAGGGGATGGTGAAATGCCTATATCTATGCTTAACTCTACCATTTTGTTCACAGCGCTGAGATTCAGCTGCCAAATGAGAAAATGGTTGCAGGCTCAAACAGAGGACAGGATGAAAGTGGTGAAAAAAGTCTCAACTCTACAAAATCTAGTAAAATATTTTATATTATGCCATACTGAGAAGCTTGTTATTAACACAAGGACACTGAGATTAGTAGATAAATTAATAAATTAGTTGAGCTGAGTAAATTACTTCCTAAATGAAGGGTGAAACAAGATATGCAGAAAGGGAAGTTTCACCATCCAATTTGAAAACAGGCAGAAAATACATTATTCCAGATCATTCTTAAAACAGGTTTTATATAAAATTTTGCGTGTAGGAGTGTCATGCTAAAAGCTGGGAGCTGTAGATGGATTTTGATGATGATGCAATGGGGACATTCAATACTGGAACCAGTATTAAAAGCTGGGTTAATGAAATGGGAAGTATAGAAGTGGAAAATGGTATATTACATTCAAAGACCTGTACAAGAAAACTGATAGTCTGAACTGAAAATTTAGCAGTCTTAAAATGAAAGATGATAAAAAATATTTCTCCCATCCTATGAGTTGTCACTACAGTACAGCCAAAGCAAATATGATCCTTGCCAGCTAACAAACTGTTCTGTCATCCTGCTGAGAACTTGAGGAACTGTGAATAATTCTGATGGGCCTGTTGAAGAAACGGGTTGTTCATAGAACATAATTTCAAACAGACATAGAGGAGTTCATGTGGGCTTTAGAGGAAAAGGAAAGAAGCCTCAAAGACCAAGCTTGCATAGTTTAGTGAAACAAAAAAAAAAGAAAAAAAGGATTTAATTAATGGTCTCTTTCTTCTCCAACTGAGAAAAAATTGAACAACTTTTCCTAAGTGAGGACTAAAGTTAGTGTAATTTCTTATGACAAAAGCCAGATATATTTTGTCTTTTCTGCTTTGCTATCATCCAGTGAGGAGAGAACTCAAGGGGAGAAGAGAAAGTAAAAGGCAAGTGGTTTTGGCCCAATGGAATGATCCCCACAGATCATTACACCCAGCATGACTTTAAAACTCCTTGCAGTTTCCTATAAATCTATTTTTACACTGTACAACTAGGATCTCGGGGCTTTCACTCCTCAGCGATACCATGAGTTGAATCACAGTGTGTATGTTTAACTATATCAACTAACATCACACATTCAGACTGCAGATCTCTCACTCCTCGCCCAAGGCTCCCTTCAGAGTCAGCAGGAGAAAAGAGGAACTTACAGGCACACTTTATCTGCTTTATCATAAATTTGTTCTGAAACATCATAGTTAAATAGCATCCCAGAATCTCATACTGAATGATTAGCTGAGAATTGGAGTTTTAAAACACAGCAAGCTCTGGCTTTCTAAAATACACATATTAAAACACGGGCTGTATGTGGTATCCACACTCCGCAGAAACCATGGACTCAGGAGAAAATGAAAGCCACTCTGTCTGTGATAAAGTCAGAACTCAGAACAGCTGTGGTCTGAGCCATTTATTTCATACATATTTTAGTAAGAGTGGCCCATGCTAGAAACAATTCTCACAGAATTAAAAAAAAAAAAAACAACTGCAGAATGAAAGCAAGGACTGAAATTATTTAGGGAGTCCTTTTATTATCATAAGCTATCATCATGGGAATACAACTGGAATCAGTTTCAGTGAGTCAGCAAGTCCAGAGCAATGATTGCAGATCTGCATGCACTTTGAGACCATATTATGCCTTTTATAATTTTTGTTTACCACTTGGCATCCTGAAGTGTCATAAAAAAATCAACAGTCTTCACCATTCTCTGTGTAGGGCTCTGAAATGCTGCTAAACACTGTGATGAGCAAGAATGAATATTGCCCAATTAGCTTCATTTATAGAAACATTCTGTTCTTGAAAGTCAATTACCTACACAGTACAGGTTTGATATTTTCCTTCTTTTGCACACAGATTGCAAAGGGATGAACATTTTTCTGTGGTTTTGGCTGTGATTACAAATTAATTTTCTTTTGTTAGTTGAATGTAAATAACAATGCTAAAGTCTGTGGGGTGACAAACAAGCATATAAGTGACAACTTTCCTCTGCTGTTAACAGTTGTTTAATTAATTCTAAGATGAATAATTAAATTACACTGGATAATATAGTCAGTTAATATTCTAATAACTATGTATTACTAATAATTGTCCCTTTTTACAGCATATAGTATGTAGGTCATGGGAACTCTCATTTCTTGTTGGGTTTCTTTTTCTGAATTCAATACAAAACAAAATAATCACAATTATCACTGTGAAATCAGCATATAAAACTACATACTCTTGTAGATAAAAAAAATTAAGTGCATAAATCTCCATTATCTATTTCAGGAGTTTTAGGGGCCAGCAAAGACAGATTTTCTGTCACCTTTTCTTTTATTTTGAGTAGCATATGAATTTGCTTTAGGCAATTTATTTTCCTAAGTTAATTTTTTGTAATGTCCAATGAAGCTCAGAAAGCGAAGTCAAGGGTTTGTGAACACACTGACTACCCAAGTCACCTGTGATATATTTAATTGAATAAAATCCCACAACCTAAGAAATAAGGCAGCTATCTTTAAAATTATACGCCTTGAATTTCAAAAATCTTATTGCCTTTTAATAAATTAACTGAGTTAAGATATAACTCTTTACCTAGACATAAAAGATGATGTATACCTGACTAGAATATAACATCTGAAATAAAAAAAAATCTTAAGCATCAAGACTATTATTATTTTTGAAACACCATTTTCTGATGCAGTGACAATGCACCTAAGAGCTCAGCCATCCAAAAAAAGCCATGTTCTTGTGAGATAGTGTAGTACTGTTGTGGAGCAGCAAATCTCAATAAGCAAAATGATTCAGGCATGTAATTCCTCTGAGATCAATAATAAAGTCCTTGTTTATGTCAGTTGAGGAGTTGATCTAATATATGAAAGTCATAATAGGAAATATTTCATTATCCTCTCCTAAGCTGTCTAGTTAACAATGGCCTTATATCTTTTTTTAAAAAACCTAACAATTTTATTCCTTGTATTTCAGGAGATCAATGTTGTGGGTTTTTTAAAAAGAACACTTGAGGGAGAGCAGAATGCATCATACAGGACTATGCTCTTTCTAAATTTCCTAAAATCAGCAGCTTCTTAGTTCCAAAAAACCCAAAGACCAACTGTACTTCTGGTACCAACCCAAATATATTTACATGAACATTTCTCCAGATTTCCTGTTGTTTTACGAGGTCAGTAGGGTTTTTTGAGATTTTAAAGAAAAATAAATTAGAAAAATTCTTAGTATGGGCATTTTCTTCACCATAAACTATTTACTGATTAATCAGAAGAAATTTAGGGAAAAAAACCCTAAACTTTTATCTTGAAATTAAATTATTAAAGAATAAATTATTTCTGATTTTGCATACATGTTAAAAAAAAATCCCTAGGAACATACATTTCAGTGTTCTGAACTGACTGCTAAAGCTATTGATAAAGTCTTGGATCCTGGAAGTTTTCCCACATCTACTTTATATTTGGGGGTTATGCTAATTAATAAAATTCTGTTTGTTATAAAATGTAATGGCTTATGTAACTTCCATCATTATTCTGTTGCTTCTGCATGATTGAGGAAAAGGAAAAGGAAAAGGAAAAGGAAAAGGAAAAGGAAAAGGAAAAGGAAAAGGAAAAGGAAAAGGAACAGGAAAAGGAAAAGGAAAAGGAAAAGGAAAAGGAAAAGGAAAAGGAAAAGGAAAAGGAAAAGGAAAAGGAAAAGGAAAAGTAAACTCTGGATTAAGCAAGTCAGTTACAGTCATATTTCATAAGAGATCTGAGCTCAATTCTCAGAAAATTCCTCTTTGATCTCCTCTGTTGTCCATATTACCCTGACTAAAAACTTCATAGTAAGAAACAAATACAAGTTATGGCTGATCAAAAAATACAGACCATGAGTTTACATGATTAGAAGCAACTTGGGTGGACTTATTTGCCACTTGGTAGGGAAAAGAGAAAATACTTGCTTTTCTCAGCTTTTTTTTTTTCAGTTATTTAAAAATTTGAACATCTGGAAAATATGTTTAATACAATCAACTACAACTGTCCAATTTAAAAATTAAATTATTTTACCAGCCTTCCAGATGTGAAAATGTGATTTTAAAATCCTCTGAGATAAAACATGAAAATGAATCAGTAGATGGATACGATTAATATTTTAGGCCCCAGTGCAAAAATATCTTTTTTGTTTTAACTAGGAGTTTTATGAAGTGAAGACTTAGGGACAAAATACAATTCAGTTATCTCAGCACTGTTAACACAAAGTGCCAGCTTAGAGCAGACATGGCCAAATTCATAAAAACTTCACAGTTTGTCTCATGTCATTCACTCCATAGAAGCCTGGACCATTGTTTCAGCAGCCCTTAATAGTGTAACTTCCCTGGTCTGAGGTTTAAGAGGTACAATTTTAAAAGAACATGTGTTTCTTTTAATTCACTCAGGACTTTAAAACAACTATAGAGTCTTTGCTCTTGGTACAGAGACCAAGCACAGAACACTTCAGCTCCAAAGGGAGATGTGTCAGAAAGTTGTGAGAACCCCAGGATATCATGGAAATTGTTCTCTGACTTCACAACAGTGGAGACAAGTAACAGCTACTGCAATTAAAAGGTCCACTGGAAGCAAAGTGCCAGAAGTCAAACTGTGTATCCCTTTTGATCTCTGTAAAGTCCTGATGCAGAGATAATAAGAATGTGGACCAAATTCTATCACTGTGATGTTGAGTTTCAGGAGAAATTCACAGTATACATACTGTGAATGTATACTGTGATAATAAAGACTTTGTGTCACACTGCCAACACCAGCTCTGACTTTAAGGTAACTATGTGGTCCATTATCTTCTGTGTGGTGCATCATGAAAATGATGTTTTCATGAAAAATTATTTGTCCATTGATAAATCTCTGTACACCAAAATCACATCTCTTGGGGTTTTTTTTTAAGTTGTACTATAAATAAACATTAAGGGTATAATATTTATTTTTTAAAGAATATGCAAATTATTCTTTGTTAAAAATTGTGAATTAGAAAAATTCTGACAAGTCAGAAAACAGTATGAAAAAAAAAAACAGTATGAAAGAGATGCAAATTCCAAGCAGCTGTTTCAACATCCACCCGAGAAATTATTTTCACTTATTTTTATAATTAGGGGCTTCTTAATTGATAAAAAGTTTAACTGAAACTTTTCTTTTCCCAATTCCATTTAAACCAAATCCTGGAATCCCTTTATCTCATGGGTTTTTTTTTTTTCTTTAACCAAATTTTTGATGTTTTGTCTATGGCAATTCTTGGATTTTTTAATCACATGCAAATAATCAAATCTATCCAGAAGTATTTAATCATATTTATGATCCACATGATAAATGGAAAGTTAGGATCTCCCTAAACACTCAGTTGTGAGTACTGCTCAGTTGTGTATCAAATCTAATATCTGTACAGCTATCTCAGCCTAATGAGACCCCACAGCTGAGGCTGTGTGCACGTAGTGCCTGAATTGTACTTGTAGAGCTGCCATGGATGTGCTGAATGCCTGTGCCTTCCTGCATACACAACTCAACAATTCTAGAAAGTGTGATCTTGCACTGGCATTTGCAAATACTAAGAAGTTGTTGTATTTGCCAATACTTTCAAACATCCTAGAGTCTTGGTCTGAAAAAGAGATTTTTCACCAGTGTTGATGCAGACTATTTTCCTAAATTTAATGGTGGGTGGGGAGAGTGGGGGGGACGGAAATCCACCTAAACTCTCTCTAAATGGCATAAATCCTGAAGTTGCACCACTGATGCACTGGGTTGCTTTGCTGGACTCCGAGTGTTTTCCCTCTGTCCCGGTAGGTGGCAGCCTCAAGAGGCGCTGGTTTGTAAAGATCCTCCTTCCAGGCTCAGAAGGGAGTTTCATTGTTACATAAAATGTTGTTCAAATACCCAAATGTAAACGATTTTTTAAGTCATCCACTTGAGCTGAACAAATTCATGAATACTCAGCCTCAGGTTACTGTCAATTATTTAACAGGATAACTTCCCAAGACAATTTATTACATCTGGTGTATTTCTGGCATGTGTCCACTTCACGAATCCTGTGCTAAAGACACAGTCTGTACTACATCTCACACAACATAGTCAGTCTTACCCTTAAAATAACTAAATGTACTTTCAGCACTTCGTTAAGGGCTTTCAATCTCATGTGCAGACAGGCTGGCCTTAAATGACACTGAAAGAATAAAAACTGTGGCTACTCTCTTAGCCTGAAAAAAACAAATAGCAAAACTTTTTTTTATTATTCCTACTCCTGTTCCTGTATCAATTTTTAAAAACTTATTCGGGATAAAAATTCTTGAAAAGAAAACACGCTCTGAACTTAAAAAAAAAAAAAAAGAAAAAGAAAAAGAAAAAGAAAAAGAAAAAGAAAAAGAAAAAGAAAAAGAAAAAGAAAAAGAAAAAGAAAAAGAAAAAGAAAAAGAAAAAGAAAAAGAAAAAGAAAAAGAAAAAGAAAAAGAAAAAGTATTAATCAGCTTCTTGCAAAGACTGTGCATCTGGAAAGGTGCTGTGTTAATTCAGTGTTCCCGTGCTCCCACTCCCAGCCTGCAACAAGCATCTGATAAACAGGTTTTAAACTGAGGATTTTGTAATTTGCGACTGTGCCCAAACTCCCATTACTGCTAATGGAAGCTACCTACACACTCTCTGGATATTTTTTGATGTTTTTTTAAATTTCCTTGAAAAGTACATTATCTAAAGCACTTAGCACTGTGGTAGCTAATAGCAAGCACAATTTAAACAGAGAAGGACTACTGATGTGTAAAGCAGATCTCAGTTTGTCTGTTTGACATGATTTTGTGTTTCCACTGTCTTTTGTCAATTTTTTTTCTGTGGTGTTAAACATTTTATTTACACTGAATGTACGAATGCTGCACAAAAGCAAAATTGCCACAAGAAATAGCTTATTCCTCAGTTTGGAAAAGCACTAAGATTTATGGCCATGGATGTTTCTTGTTGCCTATTTTAAAGCTGTTAAACTCCACTGACAGCAGAAATTTTTAGCATTATCAGTAAAAGAGGAGCCTGGCCCTGTTTGTTTAAACAGAAAGACCTTGTCCTACAAGCCTCAGCTAAGGGACTCTATCCACATGTGGAATCTCTCCTTAGTTACACAGGGCATTACCTAAAAATTTTCATACATCTTGTGCTATACTTCCTTCAGTTAAGCTGCATGACAAGGAGTAGACCAAACCCCTGTGTTGGTAACAATCTGACAGGTTTTACTTGGTGTTTTTATTTTATCCCAGGGAGAACAGTTTTGTGTGCTATCTGTGTGCCTCTAGACATACAAGCAGAGGAGACAAACTACTACATCACCTGCAAGAAGCTATGCCTTCAAGACAACACATTTTTACCAGATCTTTTGGGTTAATACACTTATTTTGCATGTTTGTACATGTCCCTTGTTCTAGTACACAATTGTATCTCTGATCTTCTCATTTTCTGCAGGCAAGTAGGAGTCAGCAATGCCTCCTCCCCTTGCATGGCTCAGCAGAGGTGATAGTCTCTTACTGTGTGGTACCTTCCAATGTAAATCTTTATAAAACCACAACACAAGCTGGGCTGACAGGATTATTTCCCCCCCAAAGAAGACTGCATCTCTCTTTAAAGAAGCATGATGTGGGATCTGTAAATGAGTGGAAGAAAAAGAGTCACAGAGAGAAAAGATTGTTTATTCAGAGGAATTGGACACTTTTCCATGACATGCAAGATGCTTTGATTCAAAGTTCAATAATTAAGTGTGTACTGTTTAGTATAAATTATTTTCAAGTTTGTGGTAGGATAGGTAAAGATAGTATGGGGAAACAGAGTTGGTACTAAAGGTAATCTTGTGGCCAATGTGCTGCAGCTGTGTTAATTATCCTAGAGTGGGAACAGCCTTGCCCTCCGAGCTATGGGTGTGATAAAGAGTGAGCTGGCTGAGAGGGAACTCTTTTGCAGTTGTAGCTCAGTTGGAGTCTGCTGCTGTGTTGTGCAGACCCAGGGACAGGAGGTTATGCAGGGGACAGATAAGGTAAGACTTTGTACCAGGGAGTGGCTGGGCTGGGGGCAGGCTGGAGTGAGCTGGTGTTGTAAGAAGGAAGAGAGAAGAAGGAGAACTGACTGAGTGGCTGTTGGCATAAATGGACAGACCCTGAGAGCTGCTTGGAGATGGCTTTGGGAAACAAGATAGAGACTTTTAAATAACAATGTGTTGGTGTGTGAAGCCTTCTGATAAGTATGAAAGACTGATAGATAATAAAGTCCTGATACTTGAGCCTCCTGAAAGTTTTTAATCAAGCACTTTGTGTGTTTTGACTGTCTTGACTACCACACAAGTCATATTCTTGAAAAGTGTTCTTTTGCATATTAACCCAAGTGTAAGTAGATAATGTCAAGCTGTGCAAAGCTGTTTACAGTGATAACCTCCCAGATGAGTTGTTGTTGCTGCTGGGAATGAACCAGTGTCAGGCTGTTCCCAATGACAACAAACCAAACCAAAATGAAGAAACTTATTTCAGTTATCTCTAATATAACTCTGCTTACTTTTAAAGGAAGGTTACAAATTCTCCTTTCTTCAAAGAGAATAAGGAAGAAGAGGCTACCTCTTTATTTGTAAATCCAAGTCTGGGTTTTGGTCAGCTCAGAGGCTAAAAGGAGCTCTTCTTATGTGTCTCTTCCCCTGAAGCAATGCTTCCACTGCTTTCCTCACTGTGGAGTTGTTTTCAGACCTGTGTAAATATACTTGATTACTCATGGCTATGGATGTGTGAGCACTTGCATTGCTTTGTTCATTTTAATTCAAATACAGTCGTGACCATCTCCATTTATGCTAAAAAAGTATCTTCAGTTACTTAGGCCAGCTAATGTTCAGTGCTGACCTATGACTGGACACAAGTGTCCAGTCCTAACACTTCAGGCACAAATTTAAAAAGGTGCTTGCCTGCACCTTCAAATAGTTTGAATAAGACAAGAAATTAAAAAGTTATTCTCTGCATGAGCCTGGCAGCAACATCATTTAACATCATTATTTCAGGTCAGAAGGAGTTTGTTACATTATTTATCTCTCACTTAGTGTCTTCATCTTTTATGCAGAATTGGTCACTTTCTAAAGTGATGTGTTTGCTGACTAAACTGGACACTATCTGGGGGACACCTCATCTGTCCTTTACATTTTTCCTGTTTTCATCAGATTTTTTTTTATATGCTGCTGTGACGGTTTTGTCTCTGTCCTACTCTTGAGTCCATGTACTGGCACAGCAGTCACTGGCCTTTAACTCTGGGCACATGAGCTGATTTCAGGATGTTTCTCTTAAAACAGCTCTGCTGGAGCTGTCTCTTAAATGCCTTTAAACATTTATGCCTCCTGAGGAAGGATGACTCTCCATAGAATGGCCCCCTGAGCTGTAGGTTGGAGTGGATTGAGATGTGGCTCATCAGGGGGGAAAAGGTCAATTACTGCTATCAGAGTTGAAAGAAACAAATAAAATAATAATAGTAGTAGTGACTAGAACATTAAAGGCATTACTTGCGTAGTTGACTGTGATTTACTTTTGAGGGCCTATGATATTTTTCTGTTGTTTTAGCAATGCTCAGTCTTGGTTACAGAGTTAAACTATTTCCTTGCCAATGTTCTAGGCCTAGACCTCTATTTTGATATTGGTTTTGATTCAACATCAAAGGATCTGAAAATATTTAAGTCTTCAGGCAATCTTGTAGGTCGCTTAACTCAAATATAAACTACCTATCAAAAAAAAAGAAATTTGTTTAGATCTCCTCTTTGGCATGTCCACATAAGCCACTTAGCCACTTTCATGACCTTATTTCAGAATTTAGTTCCTCTTGTTCTATTTCTTTACAGCTGAGAATTGTGGAAAATGGATTAGAAGACTTGGATGAGAATTTCTTTGTATTTAGAAGCAGCAGTTTGGCAATGAAATAAAAAAAAAGAAGCAGATAATTAGTGAGTAATGAAGAAAGAGATGGGAATCAGCAAGTTTTTAAGCCCTTGAGTTTTGCTGTGATGCATGTATCTTGCATATGATGCTGTATTGATTTTCCATTCTCACTTTCAAATTTTATCTACAGGTCATTGTAGAGTAGGTCATCTACAGTATGTCTACTGTATTTCCTGGGACATCCTTGGCTTCAGAAATTTTCTAAAGGAAAATTCTCCATCCTGTCAGTGATGGGACCACCCAAAATGCCTTTGCTATATCAAGTGACAAGAGCATTTCTTTCCTGGAAGACAAATTCATAGCAATAAGCACCTTTAGTTCAATGACCACAGTTGATGTCTGTATGTTATCTCTCACACTACTCTTTTAGGAAGATGAGCACAACTTTTATCCTTAAAAGAAGATTTGTAAATAAATTCTGAGAACATAAAGAAGCTAATAGGTTACTATGAGGGTCAAGGAAACCCTTCACATTAAGGTGTCAGCCTGTTTCTCAAATAGTATTTTCCTAATGGAGTTCCTCTGAAATTCACATCTTTTTGGCTGTTCTGATCTGAAAGTTCTCATTTAATTTTTATTCATTTTCACTCCATATTGTTACTTATGATTTATTTTTACTCTCTTTTACAAACTGGCACTGTTGTTGGAGGACAAGTTCACAGAAAATGGGACAATGCCAGTCAGATTAAAAGATATAAATAGTTATTTAGCAGAATGTCTAGCAGTCAATACTGAATCAATAGTAAGCATAGCACTCAAGTTGCTAAAGATTGTTGCATCAGTACAGAAAATTTTGGTGTGTAAACATACCATCATTTAATCCAACTGTCAATGATGAAAAATTAAATCCTTCCCGTATCTGGGAACTGGAATTGCCCTATGGATAAAATTGTGATTAAGACTATCCCAGTTTGTCTCTTGCCATGTCAGTTATTTCCTCTATCCTTTCATAAACCATTATAAGTAGAGACAAAGAAAGGCCCATTTTTCATTCTGTAAAATGAGAGAATTAATACCTTCTAATCTGATATAATACTGGAAATTAGGGCTACTTCTCTGCTTCAACTTGAAAATCATGGATTCTAGTAGAATAAGGGGAATTACTTTTACATACAGTAAAAGTATGTAAATGAGATCTTTAAGTCGCTGTCATCAGGCTTCTACTGATGGCATATAAGGTGTCTCTCAATAAATAAAAGGATGTACACACATGACACAAAGTAGTCAAAAAAATCCAGCATTGTATGCTGATTTCTCATCGTTTTTACAATGTAGTTGTTGAGCTTGTTTTTAATAAATTCAGCTACTTTTCGTGAACTGCGACTCATAATTTATAATATTTTCATGTGGTGCTGAAAAACAACCCTTAATTTAGTCACTGTAACTGTTGGGAGTTATATTCATCTAGAATGCCCATTATCCAAGCTCTATTAGTTAATTTTACTTAGATAAACTAAATACATTGTTTCTTCCTTTCCTATTAGTTAAATATCCAGGATGTAGGAGTTATTGACTATTTAAATAAATTAGCAGTTCATGACAAGTTTGTGCAGTCTTGCTTAATTTTATGAACACTTAATAAACCACACAGTTGTTAAAAGCTGCTAGCTAGTTAATTGAGAAGAGTCCACTCTTGAGACTATTGCAAGAAACATTTCTCTTCATTTGTTGTGAATGCGTTGCTCTGTCCCACCACTGAGGAGTTGTCAACAGAAAGGGAAAAATTTTAAAATTTTTCTAAATTTTACTTGTTAGGGTTTTTTTTTTTCCTTTGGCAAACTAATCCTTCATTTTTAAAGGTATATTGAAATTGAATATTTTTTAATAAATTTTGAGATTTACAGAAAAATATTTCAACTGAACAAAACAAAAAGTACTTCTTCAAAGAATGTCAATACACAACTTTTTTGTTTAATAGGAGGAAGTAGCGATTTCTTTTTGTCTAATGTCTGTAGAAAACTCTTGTTTATTCACCATTGTCTAATTCTGAACATACAACAGGGGATGCAACAGGAATGCAGTATTGGATACCCACCACAGACCCCATATAATCATTTTTAACTATTTATGAAAAACAAACACCCCTCTTAAACTCCTTTCACAACTTTTTAGAAATAAATTAGATTTATGAGATTCTCCCACTTTTCAAGACTTTTAAAAATAATTTACTTTTGTTTGTCTGTAGGACATATCTGTGGATGACTATTCTGTAGCTGATATAATGTACTCATTTACTCCACAGTAATCAAAGGTTTGCATATATACACCAGCAGTTTGGAGCATTACTGTAGTAAACTAAATACTTCATAAAAAGGAAAAGAGAATCATGATTCTTTAATAGCCATGCAGCTTCTTTGAGAAAATCTCTGGAAAGTCCCTTCTGTAAGTCCAGGTAATTGTCTATGCCTCAATTACTTCAGCGTTAAAAATCAAACAATAGTTGCTGCCGTGTTATGCTCAGCAGCAAGTTAAAAAGCTCAGATTATCATTTTCATTTCAACTACTGAATTAAATTTTTATTCAATGTCTCAATATCAGAGTTAGTAAGAGTTTTGCCTCAATTCAATGAGATGTCAGTTGTCTGTAATTTAGTTGAGCTGAAATCCCCTGTTCTGGAGACAACAGCCAGCAGTAATCAGATCCGGTGGTAACAGTGATCCTCTGGCTGTGATTGGCATGCCTCTCACCACATCCTTTAATGTTTCCAGGTTATACAATTATTTGGTTTTTGAGGGTTCGGTTATGAAGTTAAAGCAGCAGTTTTCTTTTGTGTTTACTTGGTTTAGTTGGAGGGGCTAGCTAAGCTAGTTAGATACCCAGCTAACTAAGTGTAACCATTCTTAACATCTTCAAGATTAAAAGGGTCAAAAGGCTAATGAATATGTAAACATAACTAAATATGTGAACATGTAAGTATATATAGTTCAAAAGCAATCAAATTATCATTGTGGTGCCAATGGAGAGAACATGCTCCACAAGACCAATTAAGCGTACTTAGCTTTAATTTATTAAGGACAATAGAGAACCAATTATTGGTTTTTTCCAACTAGTTCAAGTTACAACAATTAGGCATGGGGGCAGGGAGGAAAGAGATAAAAGTCTCCAAGGACAGGAAGGGGAGTACACCCAGATCTTACTGGCAAGTAAACATGTCAGAAACTAAGTCAACTATAGCAAAAAAAATCTAAAGCTCTAATTCATTAATGAATAGGAACTTTTCAGCTGTTGAAACTGATGAAAAACAATACCAAATTGGAAATGAGCTGATTTGTTCCATTATAGTCGATGAACATAACAGCTGAAGGTTTCCATTGTCATTAACTCATAAATGCACAAACTATTCTGTGAAGTACACAGCAGTCCAGTTGCAAATGCTTCAGATACATAATATTGACAAACTACTATTGCTATGGAAACCTTTATTTGTATTCTCCATTTATTTTTATTTTAGGTTTACAATGTTAATAGCCAACAATATAATTTTCTATTGCACTTTCACTCCACCACCCCAATTTAACTCAAAAGGAAAACAAAAACTGTACTTAAAGGTGGTTTACCATGGTCAAGTACGCAAGTACTTTTCTTTGGTGTCAGCTCAGAAAATATTTGGGTTTTCTTCTTTATTGCTTCAAGTCTGCCTCTTAAAATGTGTGTATGTCTCCCACTTAAAACCAAAAATATTTAGAATAAATATTCTAATAAATTACAGATAATGTGCAGTAGCTCCACCTGTACATGTCAAACCCAAATGTTCAAATTAGATGCATGCTTCCATTGTGAGTAGGTTGCAGAGTTAAACCCTGGTGCTCCCAGAAAATATTTTTTTAATTTGTTTTGTGTAGTGCACAGGTTGCCTCGCCATGCACTGGAGGTTCAGCTTTTCCAATATGGATTTGCCAGTCATGAAGAGAAGCTTCTGTGTTTGTACTGCATACACAGTACCATACATTGAACTAATGCCATCTGTAACATCAAGATTTCTTGGACATGATTTTATAAACCGTTCAACACTATTTCCATCTGGGAGTTCTCACAGGACACATTTTAGCTTAGTCTATATGCCAAGTACTGTTGCACACATGCAAATCAAAATCTATCAAATTTTGTCAATGCAGAGACAAACCTCAGAACCAGTTCCTGACTTCTATTTCATTAATTAGGACACATCCCTAATGCCAGCTAAAGTGTGAGCATAACTTAAGATGGTAACACTTAACCACACAGATTGCTATATGCATCATATCATTAATGGAAAAAATAAAGAAATAAAATCAGTTGTCTCTGGTTCATGTTCCCAGCACTTCTGGTTTTGGCCTCAGGATAAACAAAGGTTTATTTGGTGTTTCCACCTTGGTCAGTGGTATCTTTTGCTTCACAGTGCACTGGTTTCATTTCTGTCATGTTAACTAATTATAAATTAATGAAGAACAAGTAAATCTAAAACCATTCAACAGTGCTTGAATAAAATAATTAAATAAAATCTAAAAGTCTTCTTGAAGTCTTATTATACTGGTAAGAAAAGGTTTATTTTTTCTGTTAAATCTGAAATAAATGAAATACCATAACTGTGAAACTTCATTTTACTCTGACATTTAGTTTTCCAAGACCAAGAAATCTACAATTTGTGAAAGAGAAATGGGAGTATTTTTCCGCTTTTCTGCTTTCTTTATTCTCATTGAAATTCACAGCCCTGAAAGAATTCAGTTCCACCTAACTGCCTGCTATTTCTTCTAATCATTTCACAAGTTTCCTTAACCTGGAATATCACAAACAGGAAATGTCTTGCCACTCTCTACTAAATGTGTTTTGGTATCTGGAGGCAATGATGTTGGCAGATAATACATCAGTGCAGATGGCAGTTGGTGTTCAATGCAAACCACAGGCCAATGTGCCACGCTGTTAGTAGCCATAATAAATTATTAAGAGGAACTACCTATGACACTTTCAGGATGTGTGTTACCCTACATGGAATGTTTTTATCACAATTCATAAATATCTTCTTAATTACATGCAAAGTGACACAATCATGCAATAATCTATAGCTGCTCAGGATTTAACTAGAAATTATTGAAGGAGCAGAAAAGAAAAGCCTTTCTGGTTTTTGCCACTTTAACCTTTCAGGCTGGAATGCTTGACTTAGACAATTGATTTCAACTGCTAAAATGAGTTCTTGACCTATGTGAAATGTACAACCTATCTTTTGATTTCTGCATGAAAACTAATTAAATGTAAATTTATAAGAATTCTGGTAATTCATATAAATGTTTTATGTATGAGTTCTTCCAAGGCTGCCAATCTATTTCTTTTAGAACCAAAATGGTTTTTTAATACCAGGAAAAGATATTCCTAAGTCTTATATTGTAAGACATGTTATTATAAAATAATTGCTTTCTTTGAACAATAGCAAACACTCAGTAGGTTCCTAGACTCTTAATAACTCAATTAATGCAAAACATCTGTTGTTCACCTAAATGAAAGGGCTTTCCAGATACATATGCTTGTGCAGCCTATACAGCATTTGGTCTGTATGATCCCATGTGTGTATTGCAATCCAGTCAGGGTAGATTACCTTTGATGTGAAGGACATCCTGAGTCTGATTGGCTTAAGGGAACAACAACCTTGTAACCTCTTTAATAGCTTTTAGCATCAGCTAAATATTGACTAAATCTTTTTTGTAACCATTCTTAACGGATAGAAACGTTTCATCAGTTTGGATTAGCTAAAAAACCTCTGTTGTACTACTCAAATGGTTGCTCATTACTACAGACATTTGTACCTCATTTATATTCTGAGATACAGCCTCTCCTCACAGGGCGAGTAATCCATTTCCAACCAGCCTGGTTTACCCAAGCCTGATTATGTCTTTCTTGCTTTGGGTGAGAAACTGTATGCAGTAGTCTCTATGTGGACTGAAAAATGAAAGACTAAGGGGGATATTCAGCCTCCTGGCTAAAGTTGCTTCTGGTCACTCTGCTCACATCTGTTTAGATATCTGTCAATGCCAGAGTTCTCTGATTTTCCCAGAGACCAAAGGAAGGAAAGTCCTTTTGTCACAGAAGCAACTTCTAGCTTGCCAGATACTGTTCTTTCTCTTCTTTTAGAAGATAGGTGTAGCAGTTACCTTCGTCAGACAATTTTCCCAATCTCCACTACCTTCCAATCATCATTACTCAATGATAAATGAGTATAAAATATCCCAGATGTTGCAGAGCAACAAAACTCCCATGAAATCATGTCTGGCTGGCAGATGGGTGCCTCCATATCCTACATGAGGGAATCTCTGATTTCTATCACCCATCACTTCCTTTTGTAGCTCATGCTCACAGAATACTTTGAAAACTCTAATCAGCATTAGAGTGTATATACATGTATATACATATACATATACATATGGTGCATACCTTTTTATAAGAGCTTTAAGACATGGCCTATATGTGTGGTTTTTGAAAATTATTTTGGAAATCATGTTGATCTACACTGACTGTGAGAAAACAAGTTAGATCAAAACTAGGAGCCCTTCTCAAATTCAGCTCTATGTGTGCAAGCCTCTTCTCCCACTTGAGTAAAATAGATAGCAAATACTTCACAGGAATGACACTTGCAATTTTTGCTGAAAAGTTTTAACTAATTTTTACTTCAGCAATTTCACAATAAGAAAGTTCTCGTTTCCCAGCTCTTTGCCAACGCCTGTGTGCTGGGGCTAATGTTTCAGTTTCAAGTCTTACTGAGCTCACAATGACTAGCTTTTCAGATTTCTCTCCTGTTAGATTACTGATACCTTTTACTAAAAAACCTGTCAGACTCATAACTTCAGTGAACCACAAAGTTTTACTTTCCATTCTCCACAATTGGTGTTGAACAGCTTGACTTCAAAGGTCTGTAGAATCAGCTGGGATTCTCTTTCAGTGAACATGGTATCAATCAAATACAAACACTTTATCTGTGTAGGTTGTCCTGATAAGATCTCTGACACAATTCATCAAAGAAAATTATCCACAGACACTGATATAGAATGAAAGATATCTTTTTGATTGTGTGCATTGCACTAATTTACATTTTGCAAAAGTATAATCTAAATGTTGGCTACTAATGACTTGATTTTATTTAATTTTTTTTCTCATTCTTTTTCCCTTATTGTTGTAACATCTCTCCATAACTATAAAATCTCTTCACAAACACAAATCTGTTGTCCTTGCTTAATCAATATATATTCTCATGCTAAATAAACTTTTCAAAATTTCTAAAATTATTCTTTATTTAAATTGAAGGGTTTTCAAAATATCAATTTCATTTATTGCTCTGTCTCAAAAATAGCATGACACATATATTTAAATTGGAAGCAAAATGACTGTTCCTAAGAGAAACTAATCTTCTTGGCTCCATACCAAAGCAATCATACTGGGAAACCAAAAAAAAAAAAAAAAGAAAAAAAAATGGGGGGAAAACCCAAACAAAACAAAATGCATGAAAAAACTTCTTTACTGATTTCAGAACATTGAAGCTACAGCATATATTACATTTCTTCTTGGTGATCTTGATTCTTGAGATCAAAAATATTAAAACTGCATATAAGAAAAAAAAATTGACAGGTTAAGAAGTATTCTATAAATCACAAACCCTCTGATATTTAGAATTTTTCTTCTTCTTAGCCTTCTAAAGACACATAGAGATTGATCATCTGGAACATCTTGTAACCAATATATAGTGAGTCAATTTTTTTTTTCCAGATTAGGATTGCTATATCACTCCTGGGATTTCTACAGGTAGCCATAGTTTTAATGTCACACTATAATACGTAATTACAGAGTTTATATGGTCCAGTTTCTTATTATGTTTCTTCATTTCATATTCTGTTTAATGCTTGACCTTCAGGTTGAAAATATAGTTTTAAGACTTATTACATCTTTACAGATATCATTGTAAATATAATTTTAAATTATATCATAAAATAAGAGAAAGGTTCAGAAAAGAAATACGTATAAGTATTATCTAAAAGATTCTATATTCCATTAAACAGTTTATCATCTAAATGGGTAACTTCCACAAGCTAAGTAATGGACTTCCAATATTAAAACATTCACATTCATCTTCATAACTGTCACGGCTACTGCTAATTATTTGTTGCATGCACAAGTTTATCCAGATGCTTATATGGACTCTAAATTGATTCTGCATACAGCATAAGCAGTATGCTTTTTGGGCATTTTCCTGGAAATCATTATTATTTCTTTGCATCTTTTTATGCTGAACATATAAATTTAGCCGAAATTTGCCCTTAGTTTTATTTTCTTCAGATCTGAAAAGCATAATAACAGAAAAACTACACATCTTCCAGAACCCTATGGAATAAGGCTGAGTCTTGCCTTCAGTGATTTCAGTCTTTTGTGACTCACAGAGACAAAAGACTCACACAATGACTACAGCTAGTGACTGATGGAAGTCCCAAACACATTGTGTTCTCCAACAGACAAAAACATGTTCTCTATTCCTACTTGCTCTGAGGATAATAAGGACAGTAGGGACTTCCTATGTAGGTTAATGTTAGAATTTCCAGTTTCTTAGCTCTCTCTCTCTCATTGCATTAACCCTAACAGCATATTTCCTTCTTTTACAGGACTACTTTTCCGGTTCGTAATTGTAGCATACAGCTTGAAAATATGGAGTGTTTGAGTTTGTTTGTATACACTCTAAAATTCGAAATTCTCCCTGTCCCAACTAAATTTGGTGTCATACACAGTACCCTGATTTTCTAAAATATCCCTGTCCAATCAGTAAGATAGAATGTCAGAAAAAGAGTACATTTTTAACTGAAGGGGTTTTGTTCCCCAGCCCACGAGATGGGCTTAAACAAATAAATAGAAAGAAGGACTTGTGCTGAAGAGCCTTTTCAATTTGCTTCAGTTTAGCTAAAGTGGCAGATGGCAGCCATCTCTGTTCTTCTCCCAGTCCTGCTCTCTGTATGTCTTCTCTCTGCTGTTCAAAGGAACTCCACACTCTATACAAATTTCAGAAAAAGGAATATTAAGGTGGTAGCTGAAAGAACTGCTTTCATGAAAAGCAGGAAGCTGCTGTGTGGAGAAAAAACGAGCTCGTTTTTGACAGAACAGGACGGGGCAGGGCAGGGGGCAGAGCAGCACAGGTTGAGAGGCAACAGAATGCACCCGAATTGAAGTATCACCCTAAAGCACTCACTAATTGACTAAGCCCAAATTATAATAATACTGAAACAAAAGGGGAGACCAATGTTTCTGAGTCGTTTACTGCATTAAGAACCATTTCTCACCTCGCATGGCATTTTGTTGAACAGGAAATTCAGTTTGTGCATTTTCCAGGACCAATTGTATATTAATATTTTGTAAATGTTCATTTTATTTTAAAAAATAATTAATTTCATGTGATTCTTTAGTTCAATTTAATTAGCATAATAAATCCAAAATAATGGCGTGCATTTTGGTATTAATACCTAGTGGCTTGACATACTAATTTCTCAAAATTTAAGTAAAACCAGATAAATTTTTAACTATAATTTTTTCAATTTTAAAAGAAATTTTTGCATAGATAGCTATATACATTTTCAATAGGTAACTTCCACATTTTAATTTCTAACAAATTTATCCACTGTAAAATAATTAAAGACTATTTCCTGCTGTCACTGCACTTAACAACAGTTTGTTTCTGGCATATATAAGATTTGAATATCATTTAGATTCCAATTTGCTGGGTGCTGTGAGTATGCAATAATAATACATCCTGAACTACCAAACTTCCACTAAAACCAGAAAAAAGCTGAGGAGAATGGTATTTTTTTTTGTTTTGGATTAAAAAATAAAATGGCCAAATATGCAAAATGAATTTGAAAACAGTTATGATTTTTAACTATTTTGAATTCTTATAATTTAGAAAAAATAATGTTTCAAATAAGATTTTTTCCCCTCCATGTTCCCTTTCACTTACAAAAAAATTTAATTGGAGAATAGTATCAAAAAACTTACTCTCTTCCTTTTTCTTCCCTAAAAATTGAAAGGAAAAGTTAAATGCTCAAAGAGAAATGAAAGACAGGATAAGAATTAGAAGGTAAAAGTGAGATTCAAGAGGAATTTTTCAATCAATTTTCCAGAAGAAAGGAAGGTAAAAGCATGGAAAGAACATTTAAAATCTTCAGTTTGACTCTAGTTGCTTTTTTCCACAAATATAGCTTCTCTAAGATAAGCAACCATGAGAAACAGGGAATCAGTAGAAAGGCCAGCCCTGAAATCCTAAAAAGAAGTTACAATTTTGAAAATAAGTACATCTCTCCGTTTCAAAAACATTTTTTTTCTTTTATCATTTAATGCAAAAATGAATACAAAGTGTTGACTAGAATATTTTAGTGGGATTTAGCTTTCTCACTAAGTTTATACAGCTACACTCCTCCATTTATCTTTGCAGCTGATCAGGAGATATGTACCTGAAGGAACACATAGAACTGATTTACCATCAATTGGAAGTGTTAGAGGAAAAAAAAAAAACCAAACCTACAACACCAAACAAAACAGGTTTATATGTCCCTTTTTGTGCTTTTCTCCACATAAAATGTCCTCACATCACATGAAGAGAGGGATGAAATAAACAAATTCTGAAATATCGAAGCTTTATTTAAAAAATAAAGTTGCTTAAGGAAGAAAAGCATGTGTTACCAATATTTTTGTCTATAGTTTTATCCATAAAGAAAATTCACCCTTTATTTTATCCAAGGAATCAGCTGAATCTAAAGTTTTATATGAGGGTTTTGGGTGGTTTCTTTTTTTCTATTAGGTAAAGAAAATATTTTTGTGACTTTCTTTTCTCTAAATGACAACAAATTAAAACAACCACTGTTGCTTAGAATCCCAAATCTCATTTTTGCTAGCACTCTAGTCTCTTTTGGTTAAAGCACTGTGTTGCAAGATAAGGTCTTCTTTTCACAGATTCACTGAATATTCTGAGTTGGAATGAATCCATAAGGATCATTGGGTTCAACCCTTCAGTAAATCTGTATGGGGATTGAACCCACAACTTTGGTGTTATTATTACCATGCTCTATTCTGTCTGTGGGTCTTTCTCACTGCCTTCTATAGGTAGGTAATTTTCTTACTTTGTAATGCATTTAGCTCCAGAAAATATTGCTACAGCGCTCCATCTCAATTTCTGTCTTAAGGAAACTCCTTCTAACAACAAAATTTACTTCCACCTTTGGAAGCTCTGGGTTTTGAATGCTGGTTTCTATTTTTCAGTAATCTGTTCTATGAACCAGTGTATTTGCCTCTCACATCTATCCTGGATATATGGCTAAAGTTATGTCCACAAGCTTCAGAAACATTTCCATTGTCTCTGAGAGCAAACATCATGTTGCCTATAGTGTTTCCAGGGTAAGCTTCTGAAGTACAGCAGGGATTGAAAGCTTTTTCTTTCTCAAAGAAAAACTTTTGCTTTTCATTTCCATCTGCACTAGCCCACACTCCTACAGCTTACTTAAAACAAGTGCCAGTGATAATTTGATCACAAGATAAACTGGTTCACCTCATTAAAATGGCAAAAAAAAAAAAAAAACCTCCTAACTTTGCAGAAAAGAAAAAAAACACAACCAAAAACCAACAAGGGCTGCAGGGAGGGCTTAGCCAGGTTAAAGGAACAGAATGTTAAAGCCAGTACCAGGCAGGAGTAAATAATTCCACTGATAGCAGGAACAAGAACAGGAAGGAAGCAAAGAAAAGATGACTCAAATGAGCTCATAAAAAGTAAATTTTTTTTATTTCTTTTTTCTTTTTCTGTTACTGATAGCCAGTAATTTGGCACAAATGTAGAGAGAAATCAAAACAAATTAAACTGAGAAGGCATTGTCAACTCAGATTTAAATTTGAAGTCTGTTGCTTCTACACCAGACTTAAGAAGGAATTGTACGTTCTTTTTCCAACAATACAGGCTATTCTAAGAAAAGATACTGCCTCTACATACATGTCAAATCTACTCTCAGTATAACTGACTGCTTGATTTGCTGATTATGACTCCTAAGACTGCCTGTAACATGCTAATGTATAGATAAGATGGTTAATTTTTGTTGATGGTGTGAGTTTCAGTTGAAGGCATTAAGACAGTAGCAGCTATTCTCCTTAGCAGTGACAAAGCCTCTGTCAGAGACAGATCCTCTGTCACAGAATTAGGAACTGTGACAGTTTGCAGAGGCCAAGCAGTACTGCTTAGATCTTCTATGAAAAGTTCCATCCTGTGTCACCAGTGTACTAGAAAGCTCCATGCTGATTGCCAGTTGCTAAAGCTTCTGTAAGGAAGTTTCAATCTTATCTGAAGTGTAAGAGAGGAGACCTGGAGCTGACTAAGGAAAAACAGGTGTTAAATGGTTGAAGATGAAACTGAGATATGGGGTAATTTATAAATAGGGAGTTGGCCGGGAATCCACAATTAAAACAATTGCAGAAGTCTTGGCTAACTGACAAGGCCTGAAAATTCAACTCCTCACAGGGAAACTGTTAATACTTTTCTATCGTAGTGTGTGACAAAAACTGAGACTTGGTGTCAGGTAAGAGAAACTGATGGCTCTGATCTCTTTGTCAGGAAGCCTCACTGAAGAGATATAGTGTCAGCCTCAATCACCCCTAAAATGAACTATTTTGACCAACTATTCCACCTACCTCTACTGCCAAATTCATTCGACACATGGTCATTCCAGAAAAGGTCACAGAGAAGACTGTGCCACTGATGAATCCCACTGCTTTCCCACTATGTAATAAGGCCGAAAAGGCTCCTAGGTCCTGACTATGGGGATGCCAAAGGTCATTCTTTGGAAAAGCAGGTTTGAGAATCACTGAAATGTTGGGGTTGGAAGGGACCTCTAGAGATCATCTATATATTTTACAAACTACTTCCCAAATCACAAACTCAGGAGAAGAGAAGGAAATTTGTTGATCTAGGACAATAAATAAAAAGTCTTCTATGACCCAGAGAGAGTGAAAGAAACAGAGTTTTCAGATTCTGCATGTTTTCTTTCACTTGTGCAAAGAGCCCCACTCCATTTGATTTGGTCCATTTTATCCATGTTATTTCAAAATAGCAAAATTCATTGGTATGTTCTCAAAATTGCATTACTGAGCAATTGCTTAGTTGAGCAAAAGATATGTGCTGTGTTAAACAGAAACTGAACCCATCAAGATTATGAGATAGTTTGGGTGACAGCTATAGTCTTTCTGTTTGCAAAAGTAATTGTTTGCTCTTGTACATCTACTGTGCATTTGCCAAACCTATTTTAAAAATATGAAATATTTGAATTTTCACTGCTTTCCCTGAGAGACCATTCCCCAACCTAATAAATTTAGCTGTCAAGATGTAAAAGACTAATTCTGAGTATTTTCACTTTCTTATGTACAGTTCTGCCTACATTCATTCTCAAGCCTAAATTAGCTGGTTTTTTATCCTGAAAATTTGCTTCAGAGTTTTGTTATTCTAGCATTGCAAGTTTTAAATGAAACATGACATGACTAACCTACATCAGGGACCAACTGGAAGTACTAAAGTTGGAACTCCTGACTGTTTCTAAATATTGTATAATCTTGAGAGAATGAGAGGAAACACATTTTCTTTCAAAGGCCTTTGCAGGGAGAGCCCTCTTAGCATGTGTCAGATTACATCTCTGACATCCCTCTGGGTGAGCCTCAACACTGTTTAACTTCCTTCCAGAACAGTATGTATCTTGATGTAAATGTTTACTTTTTCTTTTCTTTTAATCAGATTGTACACTGTTTTTGTCCATAAAAATCACTATTGTGTTTCTTTCTAGTGTATTATATTTAATATATGTTGAGAATGTTTTGGAAATGAATTCTAGTCAACATGAATGAATTGTTATTTCATTTTTTATTTCTCTTAATCTGAAAATAATAGCCAAAATTTTATACATATATTCAATATGATCTTCTGTAAATCAATCTTCCAGTCATCCTTTAGTCAGAACAATACCCAGAACAGTTTTTCTTTTTTGTGTTTGTTGGATTTTAAATAACTGGTCATTCACTTTGTGTTTGCCTACTTTGCATTTTATTATTCAGCACCATAACTGCCTACTCATAATCAGGCTTTATGTCTTCAAACTTCACTGGTTGAACGGATTCTTTTTTTTAGTACATATATTGCAAAAGTAAATAAATTATTCTGTCATATGATCCCTTAAACTATTCAGAAAAAGATCATCAGGAAGTAAAAGGATTGATTTATGCTAATTTCTCTTTTGCCTTAATGGTTACAATCAGATTACAATCTGAAAAAAATAAAAAAATAGAAGGCTACCTGAAGCATAGTACAGACAGTGCTGTGTCATTCCCAGCTCTTTAGAGCCTCACTGGTATAAGAAGGTTCAAATTTCTGATTGATAGCAGCTAATAAATTAATACATTTCAGCTGATCAGCTTGATCCAATTTTAGAAATTAAGTTCTGTCATGAAGTCCGGTTTTGGGTTATCCAGAAGGAGCTGGTTCAACTTCAGAGTATACAAGGAAGTTCTATCAACTGCTGAGTAGCTGCCTCTGGTCATGGTTAGTTCAAATCTTGAAAGGTTCACCACTAAACTGGTCCTTGCTTAAAAGCAATTATATTGTTTTTGTGGTGAGTAAGATATCTGTTCTCATACTGTAGTTCGGCAAATTAAAGTTATTAAATGCATTTTTAAATACTCAAAATATTACTATTATATGATACTTTCAAGTATTTCTGTCTTGTTCTAAATGCAGAGAATATTGTCTTATCACTCTACTGAGTCTGAACTGAACTTGCTTCTTTACAAATGTGTTGGTTTGAACTTATATTTCAGTATTTAGCTTGACTAGAGAAAAAAGAATATGTTGCTATAAAATAGGATGTCCCAGTACCATGTTAAAATAGTAATTTAAATTCTTGCCAGTAACTGATATTAAGGTTAACCACCTCCTCAGGAATTGCATTAAGCTTGAGGATGATTGATATAACCAAACTCAATTTGAGTAAAGTAATTTAACATGCAGCAGATGATATTCACAGATGGGATTTCCCACTTGTGTCACTTTGGGGATGCTAGTGTTATGAAAAAAATAAATCATACCATTTTTTACATACTTCCTATAGGAACTCCCCTAAAGAACACTGAAACTGACAGGATTTTAGTTTCAATGCATTTAATCAATACTTTGTGAAATAGAGGCAACCTTTCTGAAGAAATCAGAATTTAATCCAACTTAACTTATGTACTTTTTTTCGATAGCAATTTGTCCAAACTACAGACAAGCATTGAAAACATATTGATTTAGTTGCCTTCTTTGATTACTTTTTTCAACCAACCTGTTCACCCTTGTCACAGGCTAATGAGCAACTGTTCCACTTAAACTCTTAGCAGATCATCTATAAGCAAAATTAACAACTAAAATTACATAGTTCAGAGAAAATGTGTTTAAAACACAAACCCACATTTTATTCTAGGTGTGTAAGTTAATATACGGAAAAGAATAAAACTCATTGACTTTCAGTGTTCTTCTTATGTCAAGGGTGTGAACGGAAATATGAACTGTGAATTTGTATCATGAAACCCAAAATACAAAGGTAATAAATATTGTTCTTATTTAAATAAATACAATGGCTTGTGTGAGAAGCAGCAGGGGAAGATCAGGATCCCAGTGTTTACAGTACTAAATAAATATGGGAGGAAATACATGGCATAGTCCCATTCCCCAGAAGCCAGAATAAGAGCATGCCTCATAATTTCATAATTTTGAGTATTTATAGTTTTATCAACAACACTGTTTGGGGTTTTTTTGTTTTTAAAAACACATATGTAAGACGTGGACATTGAATATAACATCATAATATATCTGAACAAAAAAAGCACATATATCTCTTCTTGCCTGACAGCTGAAACCTACATGTTCCCAAAAACTTACAATCTAGGACTCCTTCACACTGATGGTTATGCATCCCCCAGACTTCACATAAAAATGTTCCAGAGAACATGGTTAAGATTTACCTTTAAGATAATCTACTTTTTTTTCAGCAACAGTTGGTGTGGCTTTGTTTTTAAAATCATTAACACGCTCCAATTTACAATGATAGTACTGAAACAAGGTACCAAGCAGCTGAAAACTACCTTACCATTATTGTCAGCCATCTATGGGCAGAAGCAGTTAATTCAATAATTCTTGGCAACCACTCTTTTGTTCATATTCCAGATAAGGTTACAGTACTGCACCTGATTTGACTTTAAAATCCTGCTGCAGAGTTGTATTTTCCTTCTATCTGAGGTAGGCTGAAATACTGAGACTACTTTACATAAAAAGTTATGCAATTGCTCTTTAAGCATCTGAGGAAGTTTATTATACCACCCTATGAACTCTAGAGTTTGATTTTCCACACCTTTCACTGCTTTGTGCAGCAGGGCAAGTCTTTGAATTTTTCAGTGACAGAATATTTGGAGTTTGTTTTGCAACTGAATTTCCCAGTTTTATGACAAATGAGGTTTCACTGAAACCAATGATACCAAATTGCAACTCAAAATAGCTCTTTGCTGGCACAGTGCCACTTGGAACAGGGAGCTATAGATAGCAGATGACCTGCTTTTAGCTACACTCACCTCTGAGGGGAAGCAATATGGGTGAATTGAGTATCCTCAGCATACGTAATTCAGAACTGGAATTGAAAATAGGGTGTATTATGTTTTACTCTAAACTGCACTTGCTCAGGTACAAGTGCAGTTCTGCTCAGCATACAAGGTAGGCTTTTGGGGAAGAAAAATTCAGGTTAGGCCCAACACAGCTAAATCCATGCACATAGTTCAGCTACTATCCTAGCTGTTATAACTAACTCCCTAGAACTCAAATCCCTCCCAGTCTGATTCTCTTGCATAGAGCCAAGAGACTTCTTTTATAAAACTGTAATATACAGATTGTCCTTCTTTTCAATGACCAAAGCAGTAATTTATCAAATTTGTTTTGTGGAGTGTGTAATTGGAAGATAATGTCTATAAATATGAATTTTGTCTCATTGAACATTACTGTGTTTCAGGTAAAAAATGGAGGGAAAATAAAATAACCTAAGTACAAAAGAAAAAGGGATGAAAGTGATAATTAAACAGAACAGAATGAGAACGAATGGGCAAATGCTCTCCGTGTACTGTCTTCATAGCAAGAAGAGAAGACATGTTCAGTTGAGTGAGGAGTTCATTTTGCAGCCCAAATGATGTTAGGGATATTCAGTAACGCTTCTGCGCAATGGCGTTGAAACTGGCACCAGTAACAGACAGTACCGCACTGTGCCATTGCAGCTGGGTAGGAATCCAAGGGAAAGCTTTTTGAAAACCTAACAAAGATTCTTTTGGAGTCTTTACATCTCCATGTAACTGAATTAAAGTACTGACACATTCCAGTTTATCTGTCATCCTTTCTGCCAATGCAGAAGCTTTAACAGTAATGGATATAGCGTTTTCCCTGGGTAGTTGCTTAGAAAACATTAACATTTTCACTAATTTTGGGTTTTAATAACTACTGTAGCAACCTAATATGTTACAATAAAAAACTGCTTTAAAAAAAAAATCAAAATCCACTATGAAATGTGTGCTATACCTACAAAGAACTAATGATATTAGATAATTTCCCCTCTCCTTAGCTATGTCCTAAAGAATTTATTATAAAGAATAGAAAAATTGTTCTTCTGATCATTTTTCCCAAGGTAGGGGGAAAAAATCAAAAAGACCATTTTATAAATAAATTGTATAAAGATACCCATTAAGCACAAGATTGCAACACCCTTACTCACTCTAAATAGTAATGCTGATCATAACTGGTTACACTGTAGTCAAAGGGATTGCCTACAAAAAGAAAGCAGTTTTTGTATGAGGAAGAAAAAACTAGATCTAGGAAAGTAAGAAGATTATGTGATTGAAAAATATACACAGATATATATCATGGTGACATTTACTGTTTTCTACAAGTTGAATCATGAAAAGCTCCTTCTGTAGGCAACTAAGAAATATTGTGACCAAACAAGATATTTAAAGAAAAGAGTATGTGTCATACACTCGCTAAAGACAACACATACACACTCTATTTTGATTTTTTGCATCACAAAAGGAGTGCTCAAGTATAACTACCAGGGGGCTGAAACCCAAAACAGACACGTGCTCTTAATATTTTAGTCACAGCAACATCCACATTATATCTCTTACACACCAACCCATCTTCATTTTTTAAATGATGATGTCATCATTTACCAACTCTCAAATATTATGTTCCCATTACTGCCATATTCCCCTGTTCCACAAATTGGATGTAAGATGATTTATCTATTCACTCAAAAGCCAGAATCATCTTCTGTCACAGGGCTGCACATCTAAGGTTTGTAGCTTCACAAATTTCAGAGCTCAGAGGGATCTAGTCTTATTTGCAAACAATTCCAAGTGCAATTACAATTCTACATAAATATTTAAAATTTATTCACTGAAAAGTGAACCTGTTCCAGCAAGGTCTCAGTTTATAAAAAGTAGGTAACAGTTGCAAAAATACCCAAATCCTATGCAAATTCTTTGTATGGTCCAAATATAAAAGCAAGATCTTCCTTCCTGGAGATCTACAACTGTGATTTTTCAAGTCTATCAGACTTTCCTACAGTTTGTCTCTGTCAGCAATTTAACCAAAGTTTTCTTTGGAGGACACCTTTTCTACGTGAGAATTGGGTAACTGGCCACCTATTCTATCTGCCTCTTTTATTCTGGAATCTTTTCAGTAGTGCTTCCCTATACAGCTGGAGAAATTCCTGGCAGTGGGCCAGAATTTTCAAGGAATTAAATCTTGAAAATGCATCTCTGATCTCACTGTAAAACTAAGTAGAACAAGATACTTCATGAATATGTAGAATCCATCTAATAGGACAGATGACATACATGTAGAAAATAGTTTTGCCAATAACGTTTCCAGTCTTGCTCTTCATCCAGGAAATTTCAGTAGGTTTTCTGGTTGCAAAAAAACTTACTTCATTAGCAGTCTTCATCTCTAGGAAAATCTCTTGGTCACTGTCTTGAGTTTGGCAATTCATGACAATTCATCTGTTCCTGCCTTAGGGATCACTGCTATGCATTTTCTTTCAATCCTCTGCCATAAGACTATACAGTGAAAGTTTCCCACCCAAGCCAATCCTGAGCTGTTGAGTGGTATTTTGGGATAGTGCTCCCTGGCACACTACACCTTGAATTTACATTGCCACAGTCTGCTCCACCTGGACAAGGCAAACAAGTACGCATCGCCTGGTTCTGGCGGGTTTTTTTGGGGGCTTTTCTTTGTTTGTTTGTGGGGGTTTCTTGCTGTTATTGTTGGGGGGTTTTTTTGGGAGGGGGTGGTTTTTGGTTTTGTTTTGTTGGGTTTTTTTTTGTTTTGGTTTTGGTTTTTTTTGAGAGAGAGCAAGGCAGTGTCAGATTATCTTTAATTTTATTTGGCCTTCGAAGCAATACTTAGAGGTTTTTCGCCATTTTGTATTTCCCCAGGCATTTTTCCTGAATCACTGATTTACTTTGGTTCAGCAGAATTTGCTTCCATTTTGTTGAAACCACTCCCGTCAGTGACAATTTTGGTATCCCTTCTGTGAGCTAAATAGCCATAAACAGATCACAAAACATAAACTGTCTCCATGCAGAAAAGAACCTTGATGTCTCACTCATTTGGTGTAATTTTATTTTTTTCTTTTAAGGGGCGTACAGAGTCATCCTCCCTAGAGTTGCAAAGTCAGAACTATTGGCATTTCACATAAAGGCTCACTTTCTTCAGCTCAGTGACAGATACATTATCACAGAGGTTGTGTCATGCTTTGTTACTTCCTTCTTTTTGCTCTTAGGGATTTTCTGAAGGTGTAGTTCAGTGACAGATACGAGCCAGTTGCTACAGGAATTGGCTGTAGACACCAAGCCCTTCTCATTTTCTGCCAGCTGTGCAAGTCACATTCCTCTACTACTGTGTCTCTGGCTCTTCCTGGAAATGCCCTTTTGGTTGATTTCAGCCTCTGAAAGACCTGAAAACTAAGCTTTTCTTTATCATGTTAATTTTCTGTTAATTCATCAAACAATCTGTTCAGCATGTCTGAAAAGTACTAGAGTGGATGCAGAGGGCAACCACTGGGATGGGCATAGGAGGAACAGAACCATCCCAGCACTTGGGAGGCAGTTGGATATTGCATTAGCCATTTTGTTGATCTGTATCTGCACATGCAGCATTTCACTAGAACAAGATTCACAATCTCTACTCCTGCTTTATTTACATTTCTGTCAGATAACCTCCCATTTGTGTCCATTTGGGGTATTGACATGCAGGTATGTTGGAGTTGTGGACTTTTTTTGTTTAATTATTGGGAGGTAATTATAAGGGATTCTAAAAGGCCCTTAAAATTAAAATTAGCCTTTTTAATGAAGAGTAAATTCTTCACTCACATGCCTCATTCAGTGCAGATTAATCTATCCAAAATTTGCTGCGTTCTGACTTAGGAGGTCAATAGTAGGCATATGCTACATATTTTTATTGATAACAGCCCACCACCAACAAAAAAAGGATCAAAATAATTAAAATAGTAACTCCTAAAAAGCATGGAAATAAATATGCAATGCCAAAAAATGGATAACAGCACTGACACGAAATGGGTTTTGGTGGCAGTATAAAGGATGATTTGCAGAATTCTCTACTTGACCACAATATGAGATATAGTGCTTCTCCCACTTAATACCACTGGGAATATTTTATCTCTGACCATGTTTTACAACCTATTCTGGGTTTGGATGTGGTCCCTTGTCTTTTATTCATTTTTGGACCATATTACTCCCTCCTTGCTGTTATTTTCTTTGAGTGCTATTGTTTTTCTTCTTCTGCCAGCTTTAGCTCTTGCTTGATGTTAAAATTTCACTGTTTGTTTCTTTCTATTTAGCAATAAAATACAGCAGTTACTGTATTTGTGCCAGGCATAGGTGGAGAAAGCAAGCTGCAGGCTGCTTTTTTGTTGCCTGAACTCCTAACAAACTGAGGGTTCATCTGTATGCTTTTGAGCTGCCTGCTGTTATGCCATTATGTATAAAACACAAATAGAATTTTGGCACATTCATCCATTGCTTATGCTGTTGTCTGGTTCTTTTAGTGTTTTTACTGATTTACCTTGTCATGAACAGGGTAACACTATAAAAATAAACTAGATCTCAATAACCAGAAAGCCAGCATTTTTCTTGCGGTTTTGTTGTTGTTGAACATTCTGTATTTTGTTTTTCTTTTGTACTTACTTAAAGCAGAAAGAAGAGCTGGACTTGCTACTGGCATTGCTCACTTCCCATTTAATAGGTAATACTTTTCATTACATGAATTTAACAACGAAGTCACCATGTTAGGACTACAGTCAAACATAGCAGGAATGCAAGTTCCCTATTCACAAAGAAAAACAGGTTGAAACTTACAATTACTCCTGTCCTGAGAGATTTATACTTCTCTTAAGTGGATATTCAAGCAGATTTGAACAACTGCACTCTTAACTGGGCACTTCCCTCAGAGTTAGCTGCAGCAGTCTGTATTTACCACTGTTAGAGATGTGTCTTTGTCTATTCCTTTGTAAATCAAAGTAAAAATCTTTTTTTTTTTTTTAACCATTATGTGTCCAGCTCTTGTCACATTATGTTCTGTCTGTAAAGAAAAACTCATTCTTGACATATGGAAGATGAAGTTTGCTTCAAAATAATCACGTCAGGTATTTTCTGTTCCATACCAGGAGCAAAACATTCCATTTTTTGTTAATTTAATTAGTTTCCAGGATGTACTGAGTTTTAGCAATTCCAAATTTGTTTTCACTTTTACAGATTGATTGATACTTACATATTTGGCAGAATATTTTGGCAGAATATTATCCAAGTAACATACACATATTGTTCCATCTGGAACACCCTTCATGTAGAATTAACTTTTAAAAAGTTCCATCTGTGGGTTTCAAAGTATTTCCTAAATATTAGTTAATTGTGCCTCTTAAAACCTCTGTGAAAAATCAATCCCGTTTTACAGTTGAAGAAACTCATGCTCAGATCATTACAAAAAACTTACAGAAACATAGTCAAGTATTCTAACTATTAAAATAGGGGACTTGGAGTCATCAGATTTTTCTTGTGTCCAGCAAGCAAAAACGCAGCAACTGATAGCAACTCAAGGAAAAGAAACTGAACTATTCCAATACATTTTATTTACTGTCTCTGTCTTACGTCAGAATAATTTGTAAGTTATTATCTGGCTCTTACTACTAGAAACAAAATCCCTTGGCAAAATCTGCCTTGAAAAATATCAGAAGTTGTAACATTTTCCATCATTCCTTCTAGGCAATCCTAATGACATGCCATATATAATTACCCTAGAAAAGTAAGAGTTGATTATTAATCAACATCAGTAGTCGGAAGCCCAAATAGCAAAACAGAGGAAAAGGTTGCTGCCTGACCCAATGGGTTTGGGTTTTTTCCTTTAAAGAATCTTTGACTGATTTCTCTTCCTTTTAAATGGACAAAAGGACATTATTCTGAAAGTTGTAATACCTTTATTTTTTCCACAAGGCGTTTTAGTAATATGATGAGACGAACACACTGGCTGTGTGAAACCTAGAACTCAGTACAGACTAAGTACACAGGTGAATCTAAACTAAATTGACTTTGCTGATGAAAAGGTCATCCTTCCCTTATTCCAACTGTCTTCTTTGTGAGTACACAAGGATTCAAGCATTGAGACAGCTCTGGGGCCAACACAAACTCATTTCATGTTGGCATGGTCTCTGCAATAGCTCCCTGATTTGGCAATGGTCTACAAACGCTGATACCACTGAAAGCAAAGTGGTGGAAATTTTGGTGCAGGCTGGGGAGGGCAGGCACCACTTCTAGAGGAGCAAGGCATCATTGGCTCATGAAATGTTAGAATAAAACATTTACAATTCAGTTTAATACTTGCTCAAAGCAAACTTTGATTTAAACATCCAGGGTACACATAGTTGGCATGATTTGGGCCATCTTGTGCTCTATCCATTTTTCTGAGTAGGGATAACTGTATACAATCTCTGACTCATCTGTGACCATTGTTGCCCTAGACTTGAGGCTAGACCATAAAGACTTTTGGCAACAGTCAAAGGCAAGGCAGTCCCCTTACAGGCTCAGCGACTGGGTCAAGTGAACCTGTATGGAAAGTGTAGAAGGAAGGACCCTTTCTGAGCTGGTATTGCAGAAAGCTGTCCAGGATTTTTAGGATTGCTTTGAATCCATGGATTAAATCCATAGTACGGGTCACAATCCTAACAGTAGCCACTTTTCAAAGCATCTTCCCCTCAAAAGCTATGTGGAATTTTGCTAATTTCTGTGGTCTTACCCGTATGCTGGAATTGTGCATAATGCTCCAGCACCCATCCTACATTATTCTTAAATGAATTGAAAATGTTCCAAACTTTCTAGAAAATGGAAAAAAATCACTAAATGAGTATAAATACTACATGAGATCTTTAAAATATATATAAGAAAATGTTTATTTCAAGAATGATACATTCCCTGTTATGTCAGAGGTGACACAAGAACCAGTTTTTCAAAGGGAATGTACAGGATGAAATGATCAAAAAGGATTTTTTCAAGGGGAAGAAAGATTTTTCTCAGTGTATAACTGTATTATAACTATTCTAGCACTAACAGAATCAATCAGATTTCTTAAAAATAATTTATAGAAGCAATTTCTCCTCCGAATATGAAGTAAAACATCAATTCTTTACTAATCAATTCAATATTTTTCTGACCCCCTGTAGCAAAGTAGTATCACTGTTATCTTCTTTGCCCTTTATCTTATTTACTATCCCTCTTTAAAACAAGTAATAAGTGAGCAAATTCTGCTGTTTTAGAGCATTTTACATTCAAAGTTAACACAGGTGGAAAAAAGTTTAAAAGATTCAAGACATTACAGTATTATTTTCACATTACCAAAATTTGTATATGGAAGTATCTAACAAATTTAGTTGTCTTAATGCAAACCCCAGTTTATAATAGGTTAGCAAACAAATATCATGTGCCAGTACCATTCTAAGTAAAATAAGGTGACTTCATTTAATGTGGTAGACATTGAAAGAACATTGAAAGCCAGATCTTTCTCAACTGAAACTGCTGTAACTCTGTTGCATTACAGTCTCATTACAGCAACAAAAAAAGTCCTCATTTGTTGGGATCTTACAGCATTTTTGTGTTTTTTGAAATCACATAGCAAGTCAGGCCAGGGCTGTTCGGGGTAGGTATTGAGTGAGATTCACTTTACCTAAATTTAGTGTCTAAAACTAGTCAATAGAGAGAAAGGCAAGCTTTCTGGCCAAACCTGTCCTAAATGCTTAATTTAGGATGAAATTAATTACTTTTTGGATCTGTGTGTTTTTTCACAGCAAAGGATCGAAGAAGTCTGAGGTGACAGTTTCAGCAATGGATGATTGCCTCTTAGAAATCTAGTTTAACCAGATGAATTCTAACCATTACTGCTATGCAGCCACCTCTGATCTACAGTTAATTTTTAAATAATACATATTTTTGTACTTCCCAACTAACAATTTTCAGCATAACTCCCTGATCTAAGCTCTATAAATTACAAAGATGATGGTGGTAAAGACAGTTTGATGCTTTTGTTATATGTCTCACTAATTCCAGAGGCAAAGGTGACAAGGTCTCAGTACTGACAGGAGAAGCCCAAGGCTGGTAAGTTATCCCACAGGGCTCATCTAGCAGCTGGAGATCACCAAAGTGCTCTACCTTAAATGCTCATCCTTTCCTCAGTGTCAAGGGTGTAACAGAGTTCCTTAGGGAAAGAGGACACGATCTTCTTTGGAATAAGGTTAGAGCTATCCCAAACTGGGCCTCAAGTTTTGGGCCTGTAGGAGCTGAGAAGCCTTTGTGGCACAGTTAGAAATTAGATTAAGGTGTGTGCATTGTTTAGATAGGATAGTTGGGGTGGATTTATGGTAGCTACCTTAAGTTGGAATTGTTTTGCATTCTTTTAACTCTTTATCCCAATTAGCATTCACCTGTAACTGTAAACTATCTCAACTGTATTTAACCAGACATCTTGAGGAATAAAGGGGGAGAATGCATGATGTAACCATATTGGTTGTTAGTCTGTGTTGCTTTGTCCCAGCTTCCAGGATTAATTAGTGACCCTGGCATCGCAAGGGCAAGGTTTTATTAAGGAGTATGGTGATGTTTGCTTCCTACCAACAGGAACATCTACTGGTTGACTAGCTCCTAAGGGCAAATATAGCATTCCTAATGCATTACAGTAAACATTTAAGGAGTTTAATAAAGAAGTATTGTATGAAGCATATTCGGGCTGTCGATCAAATGCCAATACTTTCCTCAGAAGATGCAGCACTGCAACAAGGTCACACTCGGTCTCTTTCCATAACATATCCAGGATTTCATCACATAGCTCAGCTCCAGTGTTGCCTGTGCTTGAAGTACTTTGCAGCTGGACACTACAAGCAGGCTCCAGAAGTTTGAGTACTCCACAGTAGAGTGATATTCTGAATTTTGGTGCCAATTTCTGAAACTGCCACCATT
This sequence comes from Alaudala cheleensis, assembly GCA_013398995.1. NCBI lineage: Eukaryota > Metazoa > Chordata > Aves > Passeriformes > Alaudidae > Alaudala > Alaudala cheleensis. The sequence goes on from VWYE01024128.1 coordinate 366,482, forward strand.
CAAACTGGGAATTTTGCATTCCAAGTAGCTAAGAGGCATCCTGGAGTTCTGTCTTTTTCTATTCTTCCTGCACTAATTTCTTTGCCTCATAAGCATTTTGTCCACAGAATGATCTACAGACCGTACTAGGTTATTTATGCTTTACAGCTCAGCCCCTCCACTAGTCTTTTAACCCTCAGGTTTTTATCTCAAAGAAACCAGCTAGCAAACTCCTCTACTGCACTCTTAACTCTCACACATCTGCAGCTTTTATCTGTTTGGTACAGTGAAATCAGGTAACATTTTTTTTCTACTGTCTTGCTTCCTTGAGTCTTCTTAAAATCCGTAGTCAACAGTGAACTCATCTTCATCTTTTTGCCATCTCAAAGGAAATGTCCACAGCTTCTCCACTATCAGTGTTCACCAAAGCCCAGATGTATTGATCTGTGCCTTCCCTTTCTGTGTTTCTTAGCATCAGGTACCCTGCATTTCTCCTAATCAGATCCAGAAGGCAAAAAAATACCAGTTCAACACTTCCTTTTTAAGAGGACAAATATACACTGCTAAGAAATCTACCCCTAAACCCTCAGTCATACAGCTTGCCTCAGGATAACTCTAATTTACAAACATTTGTAGACATGTTGCCATAAAACTGCCATCTCTGCCCCCTTTCACTGCCCCCATTTTTTCTTATGGCCACACATCACAGCTGGTCGAGCTCCCTAGGTGCAGAACTTATCCTCAGCATACTCAGGATCATATCACCAGATGATCTCTTCATTTAACTAAAGTTAGGGGGAAAATATTTATTTCAAGCAATGTCTCAGGAATCCACACTGGAAGTTTCAGGGGAAGATACTATTAGTAAACCTTCCCAGCTGATTTACTGATCTGTCAGATTCTGCTGGAATGGAAGAAGGTTGAAGCCTTCCAAGAAAGTATCAGTATTTATTTTTATAGAGAAAAAAGTCAAACTCCTGTACAGAAACAAGGATATCTCAAGTGTGTTATATAGTTGAAATAGTGTCTCAATTCATATATTTTTCAGTAGGTGCACACAGTATTTTCTAAAAGGGTGTATAAAAATATATGAGCTCCAGATGTGCACGAAACCTCTGAGTCTCTATTTAGTGGTCTCAAGAAAATAAATTCTATCTTTTTATTATGGTGTACTAGAACAGAAAAAGATTAAGCCAGGTTTAAAATGTATGAACGGGGAAAATACAAGTTTTTGACTGAGGTGTCTTGAAAAATGTCTATTTTAACAGTATCCTTATATCAGCTGGTGTACAAAAGATACTACCTAGTCTGTCTGATCAGTTCTCCTATATTCTTTAATCATTACTTCTACGACAGCATCTCTACCTCTAACATATTACACATAATTTTTCATATTAGTATTGGTCTCTTTTTTGGAAAATTATTTTTGCCATACTGTATTTTAATTTGTGATCAAATCAGAAAATGTAATGAGTCAATATAGAATTTCAAAATCTGGATATGGAGAAGTCACATAATTTATGTGAAAAATACTAATGTATTTGGGAAATTCTTTTACAGCTTATCTTGATATAAAAGCCTGTGTGAGCATTAGTTATAGGCAAATATTAGGGCACTGAATGTAGTATAATGGTTATTTTTTGTTTAACTTATTTACTTCTTCCAGTTTTACAGGATTTTCTTAATTATATATTATGTTACACTTAACACCCCTCAAAAAAAATCCAGTGAAAGGAGTGAGTAATTTCACTTTAAATACCTTCTGGAAACTGCCAAATTCAATGTTTAAAACCGCTGCAAACAGATTGACAATATTTCTTGCAATATATTGCCATCTAGAGGAAAAAATGTATGTTGCTACAAAAAAATTTGTGGGTTTTAGTGCTATTTATAATTCCAACATTTTAGTGTGGAAATCACACACTGTTTTTAGGCAAACTGGTGTGTCATATTCACAAAATCAGCTGGATAAAAACACATAAGCACAAAACATGCAATGAGACATAGGTATGCATTTGTTGAATACTGCATGTGATCCAGTCACACACACACATTTGTGTGTATATATATGTGTATATTTATGTATATATATAAGCCAAACAAATATTAGTGGAAATTTTAGTCTGTTGCAACAAATAAAACAGTTTCTAAATAATTCACTTTGTGCATCCCAAACCTGTGACTGAATTTCTAATTAAGGCTAAGTAGCACTCTTTCCAGATAGTGGCACCAAAAATACTGAATTTACTGATTAGATGAATAGAAATAATTGAGATGCACTGCAGGATAGCTCTGTAGCTACATACTTGATTGTACCTAGAAATAAATGGGATATATGAGTCTAATACAAATAACTGAGGATATTAGGTCTGAGTTCTCTCATGTGATATATTATAAAAATATACTATATATGTTACTGAAGCAGTTTAGACACTGAATTCATTTGGACTGTCAAGGTCTTGAGTAATTTAGGCACCAAATACTTTGCTGAATCAAGACCTCTATTTTCAACTGTCATGCTTATCTTAAATATGACTACTCTAAGGATATTTTAAATGTGAACTAATGATAAAAAATACTTTGTAACATAGACACTTCCTTTTATTAACAGTTTCTATCTATGCTTCAAATATTTAAACAGTAAAAAAGAAATACACTCAAATGCACAAGTAAGGGAAATAGAAAATTGAGTTTAGAACCTTCTAACCCAGTATGAGGTCAATCAACGTAACTAAACTCAGATATAGCAAAATCCATGGCAGGTACTCCTTATCTCAGACTCCTCTGCAGATAAACACAGAATGATCTGTATATGCAAAGCAGTGACCTTACTTTTCCAAAAATGGGGCAAAAAATATGAATATTAACTACCTCAAAGAAGCAAAAATGTGAATTTCTTCTGTAGAAGAAAAAGAAAAATGCAGACACTGGCATTTGAGGTTCCACAAGGGGAAGTGTAAACTCCTACACCTAAGAAGGAACAACCCTAGGCACATGGACAGGCTGGGGACCACCTAGATAAAAAAGACCTGAGTGTCCTGCTGGACACCAAATTGAACAAGAGGCAGAGATGTGCCACTGTGGCCAAGAGGGTTATTGGTGTGCAGGGATGCATTGAGGGTAATGTTACCAGCAGGTGGTTCTTCACCTCCACTGGTGAGGACACACCTGGAGTACCGCACCCAGTTCTGGGCTCCTCACTACAAGAGACACATGGACATGCTGGAGTGAGCCCAACAAACAGCTACAACGCTAATGAGGGACTGGAGAATCTTTATTTTTAGGAGAGAGTTGGGACTGTTTGGTGTGGAGAAGTCTCAGGGGCTAACTCATCAGTGTGTACAAATACCTGAAAGAAAGGTGCAAAGTAAACAGAGCCAGGCTCTTTTCAGTCATTCCCAGAGACGGGACCAGAGGCAATGTGTGCAAACTGAAATGAAGGAGTTTCCCTCAGAACATCAGGAAACACTTTTTCACTGTGAGGATGACCAAGGACTGGCACAGATTGCTCAGAGGGGCTGTGGAGTCTCCGTCCTTAGAGACATTTTAAGAAGCCCATCTGGGCACACATCTGATAAACTTGCCATAGGTGACAGTGTTTGAACAAACAGGTTGGACCAGCTGGCATCCAGAGGTTCTGTCCAACCTCAGGCATTCTGCGATTCTGAGATATAAATACATATTGCTGGTATTCAGACACTTCAAGATGGGAAAAATATGTATATTGACAACAAGTGCAGACAGTGGGGGAAACTCCATCCTCCACTCCTATTTTATTATTGTCTTTGAATGTCCTTTAAAGGAGATGGAAGTGCAGAATTCAATAATTTTCACTTCTGATTTCTTTCTGAGACATACTCTGTACTTATATACTCTATATTTACTAAAGTATTTTTTCACTGAAGCAAAGTAAGACAAGCATATAACTTTCTATTTTTGTCAGAAAACAAAGGAAATCATGCTTTCACAGCAAGGAGCTTCATTGGAGGTAATTTTTCTCCTGAAAAACAGAACTGATGACTTCCTACAGACTGCTTCCTTACATTTGAAACTGATTTGAAATTTAAAAATAAGGCCACAAAGAAGTGTGGGTCTGGTTATTTTAGCAGGAGACTAAGTGAATAATTTTTTAATTGAAACAGTTAGACACTTTCAAAATAAAGGAAAAGAAAAACTCACTTTTGAGTGATGCATTTGGAATTTAGATGGCCTCCGGAAATTAAATTATTCCAGTTTTATTTTGTTTGCTTTCCTTAAAGCTGTTATTTTTGTAAGATAATCAGTAACTTATGTAATAATATGACAGGAGTACCTCTAAAAGAGACTTAATTAAGTCTGTTAGTGTCCCTTTGTATTATATATTAATGTTAGCAAAATGAGAAGTTTTAATATTAATACTCTAATTTTTTTCTGTTTTCACTTCTAATTGATAGTCAGGTAAATCAAATCTCATGTTTAATTATCTAAAAATATATAAAACATGACATTTAGTGGGAGTTTTAATGAAAAAAACTTGAGGCTAATAGTATGGCTAGTAAATAATATACTGAAAGAAAATGTAATAAAGAAATGACAAATGAAACTGGAAAACTAGGTTTTTAGACAATATACAGAGACTTACTGGCTGGTGATTAATATGTATTTTAACACAAGCCAGCTGTCTACAAGACTAACAAAAGGCAAAATTTCTATGAAATCAGTTGTTCTTCTTATCAAATTTTGTAAATATTTAGATATATTAGATATAGCTTCTATACAATATAGCTTCTACAATTCTATGGACACAAATTACCACAGCACCTACCTAAACTACAAGACAAGAAAGTGAACTTTCATAAACTCTTGATAATAGTTTTTTTATCTTGCTTACATATGCTTTAGCATTGCTAGGAGCCAGCTTAAACATGTCCTGGTAGGAGATTTGAAAATACTGGAATTGCCAATTTTTTTTTTTTCCAGAATTTTGTCACCCTGTTTAGAAATTAGGGTGATGTACAGTCAGTTCCTACTGCACCTACCATCAATGCACTGAATTTTGTTCAAAACAACATAGAATTTGTTTTGATTGCTTTGATTTGTACACTTGAAGAGAAATATGAAAAAATAACTGGTACACACTCCAATACTGAGTGAATCTAATATCAAAGATTGTCTGGTCTTGGTAATACCCATTACTTTAATGCTGCTGCTCTTTCATAAAAAAACAAACCACAGCCATTAAAAGCATCACTTTGCCAAGTTTAAATAATCATTACTTACAAAGCACATTCTGACAGTCAAACCCAAGTGTTGTCGTCGAGGTGGTCACGACACGAACAAAGCAGAGACTTCCAGCAGTCTCTCATTATTGCTAGCTGGTGGCTCACTTAATTCTAGGTGCCTTGATAGGAGAAAATCAGGTCTGGACTTCTCTGTGGCTTTCACCAGCTACTCTCAGCTACACTAACGCTGCCTCTCCTACTATGTCTCAGTGGGTCACTTATCTGTCCTTTGCACAGCTTCTTGTCTCTGGGTCTTCACAGTAGCAGACTCCAACCCAGTTGTAATTCCAACCACAACCAAAGCCCTCCCAGCCAGCTCACTCTTTACCACACCCAGAGCTGGTAGGGCAAGGCTGTTCCCACTCTAGGATAATTAACACAGCTGCAATGCATCAGAGGCAAGATTACCTTTTAGTACCAACTCTTTGTTTCCCCACACTCTTTACCTATCTTACTACACCCAAGACTTTCAGAAGTTACTTTTGGCTGTAGTGATGTGGCTGTTCAGTCCTGAAACCGAGATGCTGTAACGGGATCTAACTAAAACAGATAAGGAATGAATTCTGAAAATCAGGGTCTTGTCTACAAGCAAGCAATCATATATATGGAAAAGATGAGCGTAAGCACAAGGTTTGAAAAACTAGTATGTAGACAATGTGTTCACTCCTAAAAGCAAAATTGCATACAGGTATATGTTGCCAGTGACAGAAGCACATTGAGAATAAGTGCAAGTTCAAACCTCACTTCTGAATCTATATCACTTTACAAAGTCTCCAAAGCCACTTCTTACCTCCTCATCAGTTATTTGAGTGATTTGGAAAAAATATAAGAGAGCTAGCATGTTTACATGTAGTTTTAAAAAGCAAACTCATTCTATTCCATATATTTCTTCTTCTGTCCTACCATATCCAGGATAGGATGGAGGCAACGTGTTTTGGTTTTAGGTTAATATCAACTATTATAGTAATTAGTCATTTCATAATGACTATAAATAGCTATAACAGAGGGTGCCAGTAAAAGAAGTGACAGCTATTTACCTCAAATATTTTTATAAGAAAAACTTTCTTTCCAAGAGCCCCAAATAGCTCATGATGTGTTATTCCCTCAAAAGCCTGTATTTCACTACAAGCAATTTTCCCCTTGCAGTCATCCCAGCACAATCTTACTTAAAGTGCTTCATGGCAATCTATATTTTGTTCCTTGCCTTCTTTTCTGTATAATTTCTGTACTGTGTGTGCCACCTTCCCTTTGCACTCTTCCTCTGCTACTATATTTGCTGTAAATTCTACCTGCACTCCTGCCATCACCATGCATCAGTGATTAAGGACTGACTGTCTGCTTCAAACTTACTGGAATAAATTGACCATAGCAGTCATTTTTCCTAGAAGAAAACCAATTTCCTTCTCCTTTGAATTTGAAAAAAAAAAAAAATGTGTCCGTTTAATCTGAAACCTTGTTTTAGTTCAATTGAAAACACTGCAGAAGTATCTGCTCAAGTAAAGGCACACAAGAGAGATCCTGTCACTTCCTCTGATACTACAATCATGTTTAAAACAAATCCAAACCCCAAAGCCATGTTACTCACTGGAGGTAACACTGAAGCCTGTTTTCCAGCTACATTTTAGTATTTTGCCACCTGTTGTCATTACAAGCATGACTATGGATCTCTTCAGAAAAATATCCTCTGAATTTCATATTCAACATGGAAGGACAAAAGAGCAGTATCTGCTAGAGAGACAAGTTATTTAAAATTGCTGCCTTTTTTATTTTATTTATTTATTTTTATTATATTTATTATATTATTTTAATTGCAATATTTAAATGAACAAGTAAAAGCTGGTTTCAATACTAGAACTGGGCTTATCCTTATTGTTAGTTCCAAGTTAATTGGCATTTCTGTGCACCATGAGAACTGCAGGTGACTGAGATCATCTTGAGTGAAAGAAAACATAGGACTACATTATCCCTCTTTAATTGTCACATATAAAAAATATCTGATTGAAGGAGGCCATATCAGAAATATCAGTTAACATTTTCAATTAAGTTTGAACACTTCATGGAAACTCTTTGCTCCTTAAAGAAAATTTAAGTTGACAGTTTTAACAGTTAAATCTAATCATGTCTTCTTTGGCCATTGCTAGAGTATCTGAGTATCTGGCCATATTTCCAAGGAAAAATCAGTAAATAGTACAGTAAATTAAATAATTAATATTTCTTTTAGTATTAAGGTAGCCAAAAGCACTGAAAAATACTATCCTGTAAATTTTATGGAAACAAAAGCCATCAGATTGTTATCCAGTGCCCAGATTCCCTTTGCTGGGCAAGTGTTGGTGAGCACATTTCAGTAGCTTCTGACCTTACTGCTTTTTGGTCAAGGCTGAAGTCAGAATATGCCAGAATGAGCTCCATGTTTGCACACTGCAGGTGTGGAGACATGCAATCCTTCATTATTGCAGTTTTGTGTGTCTGTGTAATTTATATAAATTTATGGAAGGAAATAAAGAAGTGCTCTGGTATCTGGGGTTTAGTTTTTTTTCAGGTAGATTCCAGATTGTCAAAATTCTGGAGTTTTAGGAATATTAATATTTTACACATTTAAACATACTGCATAGCATGGACAGCTTAAAAAGAACATGCAATCTAAAGAACTTTGTATGTACCCATAAGAGACATAGATCTTTCTTGTTTGATACATTTCCTGCATATTCTTCAAAAAATACAATTGTTTTTTCTTTTGCCTAAGAGAAATGAGCAAAACCAAAGTCAACTTTTAAACATATGAAGTGCTAGAGTTTGGAGGTAGCTGCCATCCAATAAGCTTGCTGTTGCAGCAGTTACACTTCCAAATAGAACTGGAAAGGTTCAGAGAAATTACAAAGATCCAATTTGTAACAGAATATTTCCACTTCGTACAATAATCTACCTTTCTAACTTTTTATTTTTCATTTCCAAGAGCAGTAACACAAACTTTTCAAAATTTTAAGTATAATGAAAATCCAGGAGAGAAGAAGCAGAAGGGGAGCTGTTTCCAAAGTGAAACACAAGCTTGCATGATACCTGGGCATTCCTCCTTCCTGAGTCAAACTTAAAAACCCTTTTACTCAGGCTCTCAAATCACTCCAGGTCTGCCTGAAAAATTAATAATCTACTTCCAAAATTACCAAAGAGATAAAGATGTCTTGTTCTCACTGTTATATACCTGGTGTGTATGTGTGTGTGTCTATGTGTGTAGGATGTTCCAAATGGCAGGACACCCATTATGAAACTACTTAACAGAGCATTACCTCTTACTTTTATCTTGAGCATGTTCAGATCAAGAGGCAGAACCCACCCCCTTTTTTCTTCTGGTTTCCTGTTATTGTTGCTGCAGCTGTATATCTCTTCTTCCATTTCACTTTGTGCCTTCAATAAAGAGCTAAGCTGTGACTCTTGCCCTAAAATTGTGTCAAAATTATGAATGTTGGTTTTGAATTACTTTGCTACCTGAAGATTGTTGTCAAAGTGACTCTCTCTTCTTAGGAAAGGAGGTAAGAATATATCTGTTGTATAGTCATCATGTTCAGATTCTTGAAGTTCCAGGCATCTCTCTTGGGTTTGACAAATTGAATTTGAAGTGACTGATGAAAAAATAAGGTAATGATAAAATATTTTATCTTTCTCAAAGTATTTAAAACATCTTTCCCCAAAGTTTTTAACCACAATAGGTTAAAGCTTCCTTTTGCTGAGGATTTTTTTTTCACCGTACTGTAGAACCATATAAATGTTGGGAGGTTGCTAATATCCATAGGAGAGTGCTCTCATTTCCACTGTATTTACTGACAATTTTTCTGGAAGATAAAAAATGTTACTTTTAAAGCAAACAAAACATTCATTTGTAATCTTTTGCTTGCTACACAGTTTTTCAAGCAAGATGGTAACATTTCCTTCTAGGCTGTTCTGTTCTAACATAATCTTGATAATTCCACATTCTTCAGTTTATAATAGAGATGTCTAAAATGGTCAACAACTGAAAAATAAATTTTTTTCCCTGCATAATTGGAAATACATTTTTCACAGCTAAAGCATCCATCTGCAAGCACACACCCATGCACAAATACACACATATATTATACAAATGAGAACATATTTAATGTTTAAATTTTAATTACTGTTGGAAAAGATTTCTGTGTTATACTTTTCCTTGCCTTTTTTTGGCTGGAGGGGAAGGGAGGATGTTGGTTGGTTGGTAGGTTTGGCTTGGTTCAGTTCTTTGGGTTTGGTCTTGGTTGTTTTTTGTTTGCCTGGGTTTTGGGGTTTTTTTTTATTTGGTTTAGGGGTTTTTTTTTGTATTTTGTTTTTTGCTTTAGTACCTTTTGCTTTAATGCCATCATACATAGAGCTTTTTACTAATCTCAAATTAAGTAGAAGTAATTTGCTGTGGAACACTGTGGAATAAAATACTCAAGCTTCATGACTGGTCAAAAATAATTTCAAAAGGAGATGAGTAGTACTTTTTAGGAAAAAAGCATTACTATGTATTTCCTAAGTGATCAGGAACGTGGTATTTAGAAATGCAGTAACATTTGGAATCTAAAGTAAAAAACACACCACCTCCTGTTTGGTTACAGCTGAGCACTCAAAATCATTTTTTTTATCATTCTTTCAACAGCTATGATTTTGCTTCCCTTCCAGATTATTCATCCAAGGGGGAAAATGCAACCTTTTTTAAACTTGGTCTCCTACTTCAAACGCTACTTTCCTCTAAAGCAGACAAACCCATTGCAATCACAATCCCTTTTCTGATTTTACATTAGCATGAATCCACGTTAACAAGCACAGTGTGAGAAGGAATAATATTTTGTTGTAAGATTTATTATAGTGTTCTGAAATTTATATTCCATGACTGTGAACCTCCAGTTCCTGAGATGAGGCTGTTCTGTTTACTAACTGTGCAGCTGATACTTTGTTGGGTGTGTAACAGGTGGTCCCTATAGGTGATATGGGAAAAGCTGACTGAGTTAAGGATATTGAGCTATGAGAGGATCTGAACAGGTTGTTCTCTGGCAGGCAGCTGCCTCTGGATCATGTTCAAACTGCTCAGACTAGGCTCTGAATTTTCACTTTAGCAGGATAAGAAGGGCAGTCAGCTATAAACCTAGCAATCTGATTCTTAGCACATGAATTAAAAGCCTGAATTCTGAATACAAGCAGTAGTAAAAAACTAACACAATTGGTTCTTGAAGAGGCTTTGACTGCACTTTATCACCCACTATAACAAAATATATGTGGTTTGTTATCATCAGGGGCTGGGATGACTGAGACATCTTTCTGCTTTTCTCACAAGCCGTTTTTCCTAAATGTTTTTCTTCTACCTGCTGTTACATGAAACACCCATCAAAATTAAAATCCTAACTCTTTACTAGAAGAAAATTAAAATTAAAATCCTAACTCTTTACTAGAAGAAAATTCTACAGTTTCCCCCTAAGGCATCTCTGTGATCCTGCAAAGAGTAATTCAGTGTCTTCATTCTCTCTGCTTACTGTAAGCCTCAATGTCTCCACAGAAGGATGGAGTCACCGCAAAGTTGAGTTACCCAAAGCAGATCAGCCGGTGATGTTGGGAGACAAGTGTGACTGCAATAGGTCCTGATCCTCAGGCTTCACAGCACTTCTCTTTGTTCAGGAGGCAAAATCCTCTTCCCAGGGTGCAGTGTGGAAAAAGCAGGAGCACTGGTGGAGAAATGCTCCACCATGGTTAGAGGACTTACCTGGGAAATGAGGGGCCTGAGATGCTGGCCAGTACCCTTCAGGGGGGAATTTCAAGCAGTAACTTTGTTTTCCTGGAAGGTGCCTTAAGAGCAAGTATGGCAAGGCTGCTGGGTCACCCCACAAGAAACAGTACCACAAACTCAAAAGAGAAAGCCAGAGCAGAGGCAGGTTTTCTCTCCTGTCTCTGTGGGAAAGCAGAAGCCCAGTAACTGAAAGGAGCAAGTAGGTTGTGACTGGTAACAGAAACATGGTAAGTGGTAGGTGAGAAATGTGAGGCAGGAGTATCAGGGAGTATAGAGCAGATTGTGGTGGTTGTTACACAGCTCCTGGGCTCGGAGTGAGAGAGAGAGTTTTGGCTCCCCTGGGTTCCCAGGTGGTGATGGAATATTGCTTCCCACAGCAATAAGGTGATAAGAGAAGCTGTGCCACCACAGACAGTGGAAGCTTTTCCTTCCCCATCCTGAAACTTGAGAAAGATCTATAAGCTCCTTCACACCACATCAGCAGCTTGCATATGATTTAAAGAAATCAGGTAGAGGCTTTACTCCAGTTATTCTCAAGGGTTTATCAAAATAAGGGGGAACAATAACTCTAATCAGTAAGTACACACAAACTAGATTCCGACCAAAGTTATAAATCTTGTTTACTTTCTTGAAAACTACCTTTCCCTCTAAATTGCATACATAGGTTTCTGGATTAAAAAGAGATTTAAATAACTGTATGTAGTAGGGCAAATCTGTGACTTCCCTATTACAGAGGAATAAGATATCATAAAACACCTCCTACTCGCCGGCTGGAAGAAGAAGAGTACGTGAGGCAATTTTCCCCTTTCCCATGCATGTGGGCAGAGGGTGGGCTGGCAAGGGGAAAAAATAGGAGAAAGACTGATTGATACACTACTAAAAAGGCAAAATAGACTAAACAGGACTGAAAAAAACACTATTAGCCAGAGGTAAAGGCAGACCAGTCTGCCTAGTGAATAATAGCAAGAACAGAAGTGGTCCATTGGATATTTATTATCAGACCATTATCAGAAGCTTTACTTAAAACTTGAGTTTCTTAAATAAAATTTTAAAACCCTTTCATTTATCTAAGAATTATAAATTAGTTAAAAATTACTTGTTTATCCAGCCACTCCAAAAAGAAAGAAATTGTAATAACTGAAGCAATATACAACAAGGACAAAATTACTACAACACACTTTCTTAAAAATAATTTTGGTTTCCAAAATTAATGTTCTTTTGAGTAGAGTACTATACTGTAACACCGACGTTAGGCAGGATTTGTGCTGACTGATTGATGCCATCTGTTCACGACTCGGATGTTACTTTCTCTAGCTTTCAAATAGGGAAAACAAAAAGCAAAACTAGGTCTTCCCATTCTCAGTTAAGGTATTTAGTGAATTTGGTTGTATTTTCAACATTTACTGCACAGTTTCTTTGGAAAAAAAAAAAAAAAGAAAAAAAAGAAGAAAAAAAATAGCAGTGGTACCACCACATTCAATCACGGTTTAGCAAAATGGACCCTGCAAGTTATCCGTGCTTTAAAAAGAAGGAAGCATTGTAATTAGCAAGTGTTTTGCTAACAGCTAGAAATGTACATCCACTCTGTAGGCTTGTTGGAACATAAACTGCTTTTTTCTCTCGACATCTGGTATCCATTAAAAAGAAAAAGAAAAAAAAAAGGGGGGGGGGGGGGGCCAGGAA
>VWYE01024128.1:379259-409935 GCA_013398995.1 Alaudala cheleensis
CTGGGGGGCACCCGGGCGCTCGGCGGCGGCGGCAGCGGGAGGGGCTGGGTCGGAGCCGGCGGCTCCCGTCAGGGCCGAGGGGCGGGGCTGTCCCGGGAGGAGGCGAGTCGAGGGGAGCTGCGCGGAGCGCGAACCGGGCGGCGATTCCCGGTTCCCGTTCCTCGGCAAGCGGCAGCCGGGGGAAGCCGAGAGCGAGCTCATCGCCTGCCGGTGCCGGCGCTGTGCCCGCTGCCCTCCCGCCCCTGCGCTGCGCTGCGCTGCTGTGCCGGGAATGAAGAGCCCTTACCGGCACTGAGAGGTGTCCCGGCCGCTACTGCGGCTGCAGAAACGCCTTATCCCGGCTGGGTCACGGCCAGAAACCTCCCGGGAGTGACGGGGCTGGCAGTGACTTGCTGCGGGGAAGGACCAAGGTCTGCACCCGCTATGGCATCAAAGTGCAGTCGGGCAATGGGCCCGGGGCTGGCCCCAAGGAAGCACCAGGTAGAGGCCGTGGCGGGCCCCCAGAGCATCCTGTCACTGGCCGATCGCGTACAAGGACGGCCAAGAGACTGAGGAAAATTACAGTGTCACTCTTCTGGACACTAGGAGCTGGCAGATGACAGGGTGTGCTGGGCCCCCGCACTTACAGGAGGAGCTGGTCTGNAGATAGGTTGGTGGGTAGGTAGAGGTGCCCTGAGGTGGGGGGGGGGGGGACCTAGCAACCAAACTTTACATATAGCATCTTAAAGAGGCAGCACACAATGGATCACTCCCTTCCTCAAGTAACGGGGAACCCTTTTCCTGAAACAAACGGAATGAGCAGTGCTGGGTGTATGTGCAACCCATTCAGATATAAACCGTTAAAGGTTACCAATCTGCTGTCAGCAGTGTCAGCCTGGGATTACTGACACTCACAATGTGCGGGCAAAATTCCCTCCCGGCTTAATTCCTTTGAATTCATCTGATTTCCCCGACTTCCTTGGAGCCCGTTCTCCTGCGGGAAGCCCGGCGCCCTCGGAGCCAGTCCCTCAGCGGGATCGGGAGCCGCTCCTCCCCGCACCCGGGCAGGGCAGGGCAGGGCAGNAGAGCCCTTACCGGCACTGAGAGGTGTCCCGGCCGCTACTGCGGCTGCAGAAACGCCTTATCCCGGCTGGGTCACGGCCAGAAACCTCCCGGGAGTGACGGGGCTGGCAGTGACTTGCTGCGGGGAAGGACCAAGGTCTGCACCCGCTATGGCATCAAAGTGCAGTCGGGCAATGGGCCCGGGGCTGGCCCCAAGGAAGCACCAGGCAGAGGCCGTGGCGGGCCCCCAGAGCATCCTATCACTGGCCGATCGCGTACAAGGACGGCCAAGAGACTGAGGAAAATTACAGTGTCACTCTTCTGGACACTAGGAGCTGGCAGATGTCAGGGTGTGCTGGGCCCCCACACTTACAGGAGAAGCTGGTCTGGCAATGGGTGTCTAAGATAGTCGGTGCCTAAAACATACCCTGCAAGAAAGATGGGCTGGGGGAACTGAGCTTTGGTGGTCCAGGGAAGAGGAGGCTAATGAAGGGCTTAGTGATTGCTTCTAACTACTTGAAGAGACACTATGAAGGTGACGATAGCAAAAGTCAGTTGGGAAGTTCAGTCAGGAGAGTTGTTCAAGACTAGGAGCTGTCAGGACTGTCCTTGGGGTGCTTCAGACATCACTCCTGACTTGGGAGTGGGGTAACAGTCCTCCTTCATGTAGGAGATTGGACTCTTACAACTTCCAGAAACCTTCCAACCACTATTTAGCAACTCCATGATTCGTATGCTTGTCAACTTTGACATCTCTGTCTCTCTACACAAATTAAGAATGTACAGAAAAGGACAAAAATGTAGTGTAACTTACCAATAAAGTTTTTGTTTATGTTGTACAAAGGGTACAGTACTGCACATGGTTTATTATTTTTGCACACTATTTCTGTATGTCCCAGCATTTGTGAGTGCCTTTGCAGTTAGATGAATGAGATGAAGAATTAAATTGTTTCTATGATGGAAGAATATCCCTTTGGGGCAAACCTTATGTCCTGGTTTAAACTACTTGGTTAAACTATGATTCCTTAATACAGGAATTTTCAGCTTGTAGACATACCTGTCCTGCAACTACTTATGAAATAAATTAGTTGACCCATTTTTAATCTCTTGGCTCGCTAGGTGTGGATAGTTTGAAAGCACTTTATATCTTGGTATTAAACAGATGAAAACTTTGCCTCAGACATCAGGTGCTGCTGTCAGAAGACAATAATTCTGTGAAGCAGGTGTTGTGTTGTGTTATGCCTCCTTGATGTGTGTAGATCTTTGGATAGATACTAGGAGCAATCAAAAGATAAGTCTGAATCTCAACAACAGTGATTTTTTTTTCCTCAGTACTCCTCCTCCAGAAGCAGACATGAGTCTTAAATAACAAAAATTTAATCTAGCAAATTCCAATATAGTCCCAACCTGTGTGATTTTTCATGCTTTTAATTTTTTTGAAGCAAAATTTTGTTTTATTTTCCTCAGAAACTGCAACTTTAGTCAAAAGTAGAAATTTGAACCATTACTGTTGGCACCTACAGTGAGAAATACCTAACTGCAGTATTTAACAAGAAAAGAAAGACTTAGCAGCTGAAATCTCCTTACATTTCTGCAAACAGCATTTAACTGATAACTAAGAAATTAGGGAACTTTTATAATTTTACTGATTTATAAGTAATCAGTACATTTCAATATATTAAAAGAGCATCCCAGGTTTCCTGCTTTTTAGCCAAGAAAAAAGATGTGACCGCTTAGGATTCAGGAATGCCACATTTGATCTGAAAAGTTATTTCTTTATGGTTCAGGAGTCATGGACTAAGCATACATTTCAATGTCTTAATAAAAAAAATCTTATAATTAAATCTTCAACTCTGTATCTTTTTTCTCATTCTTCAAACATCTCATTTACATAAGTGACCTAACATAGTTCACAATATTTGTTTTGTCAACAAAATAACATGCTAAAATTTTTTTAGGGTTAATGTCTCTGTATCAGTTGGATGACTGGAATTAAAAATGGACTCATCTTACACTGGATCTCATATTAAATAATATATGAGATAAAATTCCATTCTACATCATATCTGTGCTCTGGGCCCTCAGCTGGTTTCTGTCAGGAGTACTGTGGCTCTGGTTGTTAACTTCATCCACAGAAAACCATGAATATCGAGTTTTCCTTAGGAAGTAGATGCTATCTGCACAGTCCCCTTTTTCAAAATGTAAGATAACTAAGCAAGAAACAACTACTAACACCCTTCTAAGAGGTGCACAATAGCCTCAAGGAATTCCCTTCCCATGGACAGTCTCAATCCTCTCTAAAGGCAAGGTGGTAATAGAAAAAAAGAGGTATGTGTGAATGATGTTTTTCTTCACCCTTATGACCTTAATATTGCTCTGCAGCCTGTACTGAAACCCAAAAAAATGCATGGTCTTCACATACTGACAGAATGGTTGAGGTTGGAAGGGACCGCTTGAGGTCATGGAATTCAACGTCCCCACTCAAGCAGAGTCCCCTAGAGAATTTTACTCAGGATTGCATCTTTTGAGTGTCTCTGGGGAAGGAGACTCCACAACATTTCTGAGCAATCTGTTCTAGTGCTCAGTCTTCTGCACAGTAGAGAAGTTCTACCTCATCTTCCCTGCATCAATCTCTGCCTGTTGCCTCTTGTTGTTTGTAGGAAAATGTTATCAAATCTTTTACAAGATAAAGGCCAAATTTTATGTTTTCTAACATAAAAAAAGCTGAAAGTTCTTAAGTTCTTTCAGTGTTGTGATAATAGATAGAATAACTAGTACTGTTTGTGCATTGTACATATTTGTTTTATCAAACCTCTGGTGTGGATATGCATTTGCATGCATGCACAAGTAGACTACAAAGGTTTCTGCTAAGAGCTATGTTGTGTTACACCTAAAAAATATGAGAACTGCCAGTTGAGTGAACTGTCCCCAGAGATGCTGGCTTTGTTGCAGAAAAACCTGGGCTGGCTTGTTTGGGGATTTTTTGTCCAGAAAAAAGACCATAAATGAGTTAATGCTCATATAGTGTGAATGATAAGGAGATGAAGGCTCAGAGGTAAACTGGGGAGGTATGCCATTTCAAAAGAAGCAGATGCATCTTTTGAAATCTAATTTAATTTGAGATTTACACCATCATCCAAAACCAAATATAAATAATATTTAATGGTTTATATGGATTAGGGGTTTTTTTTTCTGCTTTTCAAAATGGTAAGGAAACACGAATGATAAACTACACATAATTTTTATAATGGAATTATGATGGAGTTGGGCACTTCTGGAATGAGTCTTAGACTGGTGCTTTGACATTTGGACAGAGAACACTTTCCCAGTTACACCAAATGGCAATTATTGCTATTAATAATGCTGTATTCTACATTTTTTTCTATGAGGGTGCGTTTTTGAAGAAAAGCTGTAAACAGAGGGGTTTTATTTTAGCACTGTTTCAGTGGTTACTTAATAATTGCAACATCCAATCATACATGAAACTTCGAACAGCTTCATGATAATCGAAGGGTTATTCTACATATTTCAAAATGTGCCAAAGGACTTATATTTAAAGCTTAAGAAATTAGTTGAAAACCTTGTTGGTTTACTAAAAATCAATATAAATAATAATATATAAACAATATGCATATAAAATTCGAAGAAATTAGCTTTAATACAAGTATAATGTTAGATCTCTTCAGAATATAAAAGTAACAGAAACAATTTTTAATTGGTAGAAATACTTTTTAAAAATATATTGACTTTTAAGGCATGAAAATGGTGTTTATGAAAATTGACCCAACAGTTCTTATTCATTATGTGGATAAAGTGGTAATTAAGAAAGGAATTTTAGAAAAAGACATATTTAGACAAATTATTTCAGCTAAATTTAAAATTGGTAACTGTATAAATAAAATGGTATTAATACTCCCACTTCTTCCCACCTGCATAGAGAACATGATTACACTCCATATATTATAATGCATTACTTTGAAAACAACTGGAAATAGTACCAGCTTGCATTGCTTTTTACAATTAAAACTGGAAGACAAACTATTCTTTCTATGACTAGGTTACTTTACATGTGAGATTAATATCTACATTAACAAATGCAGGTTTCATTTGAAACCTTCCTAAAAGTGTCAATTTTTTTACACTTAAAATTTCAGGTATACTAAAGTTATGAACCTTCATTCCATAGTGACTTTTGGGGTAAAATTCCTCTCAGCGAATTGTAGACATCAGTTAGGTAAACAATTGCACCTGAACCAGTCATTATAGGGTCTTCTTGGAGAGAGCTTTTGGGATACAATTCATCTGACCAGCTTAATGTTTCTTTAGTAATTTGTGTTAAATTACACCAAGGAACCTCCTGTGAGAGAAACCACCGACTGTGAGAGAAAGGAATGGGACACATCCTACACTTTGCCACTCAGCTGCCTTGTATTTAAATATAATCAGCAGAGTAGATTCTGCCTGCATTTTAAAAAAACTGTATTTTTTGGATTGTATATTTTGACATGTAACTGTTTCAACATCGTTTGATTTCTTGGAGCCTGAATAACCATGAAAATACACCAGAATCACTTTTATCCACAGTACCTTGGATTACGGAATATTAGCCTTTCTTTTTCTGCTTGGCTTGTTCGGGTTTTTCTTTCCCTGATTTTCAGTAGTTGTTTTCAAATATTTACAGATACTGTGAAGTTGTTTCTATGGGTGTCTCAAATTGAAATTTTTCATCACTCTGAAAGAATAAATATAAATATTCTAAAAGAATAAATACATTAACCCCAGAATTTATACAAATATTGCTGAACAGAAAGATCCATGTATGTAGCTGGAACTGTGCTATATGAACAAGCACTTGAGAGTGTCTTGTACTAAATAGTGAGTTTGGGAATGACATTGTGTAACAAGAGCATGTTTCAAATCTGCATTTACCTGGGGCTCTTCTGCATGGAAGATCTCATCACTACCTCAAAAACATACATAAAACCCCAGTATGGAATTCACAGTCTAATTTTAAGATCTGTCTCATCTGTATCACTGACAGATCCATCAGTTTACAGAATTTTACCTCATAACTTTACCTTGTCACAAAACTATCTCAGACTGGCAAAGTAAAAGCGAGTTATATATATTTTTGAGAGCTGATGTGAACAGTCAGCATCAACTTGTACAAATCAGGGAAATACAATTCCTTGTAGAAGCCTGAAAAATTAAAAAAAAAAAAGACCGAAAATTTAAAATTTAACAGAAGATTTTATTTTGTGTGGATGTGAAGTTGTATTATGGCATTTACATCACAAAAACCTAAAACCCTCAAAACCCCTAGTAAAGCACTCATTGCCTTAATACCAGAAAAAGCAAGCAGTGGTTAATGTAATCTGACTTTCCAATGCAACTTTTCCAATTTTTAACAGATTGTTTAGATCTACTTCCATGTTTTTACAGCAATATGGAGGTAAGAGAGAAATCTTCAACGAAGTAAATCTAACTTTACAAATTAAACATTCATCCCTGATGGATGAGGGAAACTCTCAGGGGGAATTGGACTAAATGATCATTATAGTTACCTTCCAATTAAACTATTCTCTGTTCTATTCTTACATTATTCCCCTTTCTGCTGTCTCTTCACAACTGTATCCATATCTGAGGTTCTAAACGCATTGTATTGGTCTCCTCTTCTGTTTTATCCATTTTATATCAGAATTTTTTAACAAAATCTCAAGCCCAGGCTTCCAGGCACAGATAAGCTTTCATGTTTTGAAAGATTTCTCTGGTCCTTCAAATTTTTAGGAGACTTGCTAATTATGTTCAGCTGCCCCCTAATCTGAATGAGAAGCTGTTTTAGTCTTTGTTTTACAATACATCCATTCTGTTACTATTTTCCCTGGTGGAAAATCCTGCAATATTGCGTGATTATAGACTGGAATCTATTAAAGAACTACTTATAGCAGATGTGGAGTGATGCATCAGATTTTAAATAATTATTATTACATAATTAATATTTTCATAGTTAAATATATGTCTCTTCTCCAAGCTGAACCTTTAATTTCCAACCATGGCAGCTCTAAAAATTTCAGTAGCACTGTCATCTTCAAGTGACATCTTTATCAAAATATTGCTAAGAGAAACTTTCAAAAAACTATTATTTTACTTACTAGCTTTCCTATTTTTAGAAAGTTAAATTATAGAACTGATAAAGTATGTGCAGTAACTGTTGCTATGTCTGTTTGGAAAAGTCATTTCATTTTGGCTGACTTTGCACCCACTTACTCCACTTACCCTAAAATTTCTGTCTGTCTTAAACAAATGGTTCTCCAGCAATCAAAAACTACATGGCTCAGTTTTATTCCACTTCAGACTCCTTGAAATTTGCACAGTGGCACTAGTAAATAGTTTTAGCTGATGAATTGACAGCCTAATATCATATTTATCTGTGAAGGATGCTTGAACTCATTAGAGAAAATATTCTGTATAGTACCTTTCAGACAAAACTTTGCCAAGTAAAGCTAAATTTTGGTTAAATTATTTGTCAGCTATTCCTTTCCAATGAGTAAAAGAATGATCCTAAATATTATAAAATAGATTGAAAAATCTACTGAGTTCTTACATAAATGATGAGAAAGATAAAACCATGTTTTGTGTGTTAGAATCTCAGCCTTCAAATAGCACTGACAGTGGCAGCTCCTCTGAATCAGATTCTTTAGAAATCAATTATGAGCTAAAGCTCTTGATTCTTGGTTTCCAGACAAAACTGGAAACTGAAAAAATTTTGTTAAAAACATAGATCCATTTCCAGCATGTCTGTTCTTCTGTCCGTTTCATTACTTTTTTTCTAAAGTACAGAAATTGATGAATGCAGCCATTTGTGAATACTTACAAATATTCTAGATATTATGTGGCATACGATAGCTAAGGCAAGTGAAATGTTGTATGCTGATAACCAAAGTGATTAATTATTCTGAATATGGTACGAACATAGCTTTCTATAATGCAATGTATGTATTATGTAGAGCTTTTCCTTAATACCACAACTTAACAAAGGAGGTCTTTTTTTAATATGTTTAAAGTAGGGCTTTCTACATAGCTGCACTTCTGTTCTTTTTTTGGAGGTTGGTTGTGGTTTTATATTGGAAATAATGACTCTGTATTAAAGGTTGCTGTTTCCCTCTATTTTCTTCCAGCAAGCCTTTGGAGGAAGGAGATGGAGAAAAAAACAGGCTTGGAAGGAAGCTTAAAATATACAGAGGGGAAGTGAACGGTATTGATATTTTTCTTTCTTTTTAGCTCTACTTCCCAACTCCTAGTATGGACAACTTCTATTATATGACAGATTCAAATTCTTTAATAACCTAAGATAATTAACCAGAATTTTTAAAAATGCTATTCCCTCAGTCATGCCTGGACCCTGCTGTTATGTCTGTAGTACTAATAAACAGGATGAGGGTATATATATTCAAGCACCACCAGCAAATGTCTCCTGTACAATGTGATTTGCTAGCACACAAGCTTCTCTGCTTTCGGTCCTTCAAGAGGCTCTGTCAGACAGTGTTTAGATGCTGTCTAGGAAATGCCACTGACAGAGACTCTTCTCTGCTGGGCAGTCAGCAAGAGGCCATCTTGTGTGGGAATGAGAAATTATTTTATCTTTGTGGGTCTGTTTGCTGCTGCCATCAGGACCAGTAGACCAGCCCTTATCTCTTGCATTTATTCATATAGCTGTAGCCTCAGGGTTTGCCTTAGATGATTGGCAGCCAGATGATAACCAAATAAAAGATCATTGCTTTAATGGGAGTGCCATTGGTGTAATGTGACCTGTTTGTTATTCTGCTAAAGTTTGCAGAAAAGGCTAAAGGAGGAAATAAGGTTGTCCTAGCAAAGTAGGATAAACTGCTCAATGAAATAATTGGAAAAAAGAATTAGAAAATTAGAAAAGGCATAAAAAGAGTCAGAGGGGAATTTAGAATATGCCTTTAAACAACTCCTTAAAGTCTGCTCATGGTTAATCATAAGGATTTCCTAGTATTTATGTTAGCCATAGAGACTGAGGAAAAATTCAGCCCATCCCTGAGTACTGCCTTTTGGAATCAGTTCCAAGCTTTCCCAGGGACAGGAAAACACTGCCATTTCTCCCAAGCCTCCACAGTGCTGCAGCCTTGAGCAATTTTATTTCTGTCTGATACAAATGCATCCTCTCTTTCTTTTTTTTCTTTGTCTTCTGCTGCTATTCTCAGTCTGATGTATCTGCTGTTCAGAGCAAATCCACCAAGTAGACTTCATTGTTCTTTCGGGTAGCTTGTTTGATTCCTAGTTTATTATTTATTTGCATGTTTCTTCTACCTTAAATGATCTTATAGTTAACAAACTGTTTGCAAAACTAATATAACATTTTATGGATATTCTTAAAGAAGCATTTTTTTGGATGCATGCATATATGTATGTGCATATACACACACATCCCCTACAAAAATTGCCATTCCTAAACTTCTGTTTACATCTTCACAGCATAAACTATGACGATGGTGTGCCAAGCAAGGGGTCTTACTGAATACACGACAGTTTCTTCTCTACTCATCCAAAGAGCTATAATTGCTGGATCATACACCTGGATCCGCTGGAAAATGTTCCTAGGTTCCTGAATTTAGACAAGTAATACAAATTATATTAACAGTATAGGTGAAAAATCGGACATGTTAGAATTGGACGTGTTTTGCCTTCTCCTGCATATCTTTTGTAATTTTTTGTCATTTTCTGCTATTGTTGTAACAGATGATAAAAATTGCAGTGTAAACATTATTGTTAATACTAAATACTAAAATTTAACTACTCTAATGTTGTTAAGGGTCAACAAGCACAAGAACTAATGAAATCTGAAGAAGAAATCTGCTCATCTTTATTAGACACCTAAATGCCTTGAGTTTGTAGAAGCTGTCTTTCTAAAGCAAGTGGTTACGTTTCCTGGATATTCAATAGTTAGACTTTGTTTCTCAAACGGATGATTTTGCCTCATTCAGTTTTACAGGCAAAGTTAAGCTAATCGGATTTCCTCATGGTACCTAGTCTTCATCATTGACTGTATAAGGAACTTGGGTATTGTGAGAAAACTTCAATAGCTTCCAGGATGGGATTAATCATACCTGATTTAAACTGTTTCAAATCAGAATGTCTAGTTGAACCTTTTACAAACATGTTGGCTGTCATCAACAGCAAAAGTCTTTTCTAGCACAATTATTCTGATCCTCTGGGGCTGTTAGCTCCATTCGGCATGGATACCCTATTGTGAAATAAAAAATCATCAGAGAATGAGTTCAAACACTGAGTAAATACTTAAAATATTTAATTTTTTTCTGTCTGGAAGTGCCTCAGATTTACAACTTATTTTCTCCTAGCCAAAGCCACCGCATAATATGTGGATGCAACTATAGACATTAAAATTGTTAAGAATTGTTAAGAGCACCAGAACCAATGAAAATCTGAAGCTGAACTCTATCTGTCTTTATCAGATACCTTGTACCTAGGTTTCATGTGTTTGTAGATGCAGACCTTCTCAAAAAAGTACCTAAGTTTCCTGGAGAGTGAACAGTGCTATTAGTTAAGCTAGTCCTTAGCCATGTTTCAGTCAGTACTACAGGCATAGCCAATACGACTCGCCTGGGTAAAGAACTCTCAGATGGCCAGTGTTGGTGAGGTAACTCTTACCTAAGCTGTAGGTGGGAACAAGATATCCAGGTCAGGTAAATTGAATTCTTGTACTGACAAGTTCGTAGCAGGCAGTGAATTGCTAGCCCTACCAAAGCTGCTTATTTGGTTTGATTTGTTTTTACAGCTCTTTCCTCTCTGCAGTCCCTGGCCTTTATGATGGGCTGAACTCATGCTGAAAATTTTCTTTTATGTATATTAATAGGGTCTCCTCTTCCCAAGTACCAATTTTTATGAAAACTCCAAGAGCTTACGTATCTTTGGTACTCCCAGCTGTCTGTCAGAAGTAACTGATCAAGCAGAAAGTAGCTGAAATTAAGTTAGTAGCATATACATACCATACCCACACAGCCAGTGTTGCCAGAGGAGTCTTGTTTCCTTAGGAGATCATCTGAAGATGTTTTAGTAATTATCAGTAAAGGCAAAGACAATGTAATGTCTTGTCCCTGATTTTGGGTCAAGATTTTGAGATATTTGTTAAAAAATTATTGATCTTTCTGTATGCCTTCAGCTTTTATCAGAATGCATGCACAGTTGCCCTGATAATAATTTATCATTGTGTGCCATGGAAGCTTACTTACACCAATATTTTTATAAACCAGGTTTATGAGGAAATAGTTTAAGAAGAAAAATATTGGAATAATAAAGCATGTTAAGCATACAGCAAGTCATCACACATAATGTAATAAATTTATCCAAAAATTATCACCATCCACCTCTATCCTCAGAGTCACAGGACTGGTCATTCTGAAAGTTTTCTACTTATATTCTCTTAGGCTGACTATTTGCAAACTAATACAAGTGAGAGCCCAACAGGGTGATAATAGACTCAAATAGCAGTATATTTTTCCCAAGAGTTGCAGCAAAATGAAAGCTTCATAAGTATAGTTGTTTCATATATCAAAAAACACACAAAAGCTCTGAAACATTCTTTTCTACTAGCTTATCATGCTGTGAGGTTACTGACTCTCTTTGAGACCTTTCAACTTCAGCTAGTATCATTTGTAGCATTTCATAAGACCAAAGGCCAAAAATGTTGTAACCAGCTGGAAGCAGCAATACCCTAACATAAACAGAAAGGAAAAGAATTATTTTTTTTTGTTTCCGCTCCTTCCCATAAAATTTCTATCTAAACCAATTCCTTTTAAATTCTCTTACCTTCAATTTCACGGTTTCTTCTATGCTGTCATCTAAGTCTTGAAGAAAATAATATACATCACAAAAATATTTCTATAAAACAGCCTTTTATTCCTTTTGGCAGAAATCCATGTTACAATCAAATTTAAAATAAGATGCACACCAATTTTAAACTTGTTCTCTAAACTGGACAGCTGGGAAATTTTCTGTTTGGACTGCATTATCTGTCTAATTGAACTGCTTTCTGAGCAGTGCAGATTGTGGTGAAAGGTGCCCTCTAGCAAGATGGCATTTCTAATTGACTCATCTGAACTGTAACATTATTGCTGTCTTTCATTTGATTGTGTCATGGTGAGTACATCATGATGCCTGTGATCTTTAGGGAAGGTGGATCACCTCCCTAAATTTAGGATGTTATGAATTATGGGCTACAAAACTGTCGTTTGCATACAAACAACCAACTGAATTTCTTCCTGACATGGTCTGTTACTACAAAGACATTAGAGATGCTATTTTAAATCACATGTGCAAGCTGCCTGGAGACTATAATCAGGTCGACTAATCAGGTGGCATGGCAAATTTGGCCTGTCATATGGTACATTGAATCCACTGTCTTTGTATTCAACTCTAATATTTTTTACTTACTGAGAAAATAAAATCTTCTTTCTCTTCACTTCTGTTTAAACTCAACTCATCCAGAAAAGTGGGTATACAGTTGGACTAGACTAGGCAGCTACATGTAAGCATCAGATATAGGGTAAAACCTCAGGGTTTTATTCTGTATAATAACTAGGGGCTCTTAGAAGAATTATTATATTGCTTCTGCTCTTGTTTCAGAGATTTGATTAAAGACAGAATGATGTCTGTGTTGCTAATGGTTTGTCGGTTTGTGGCTCATTTGCTAGTTCTTCCTTTCCAAAATATTGCTTGCATATTTTGTAGTCCATAATTATGCAGAAACAAAACCACAGATGTTTGTATTACTGAGGTTTCCCTCTTCTAACTCCATACTCTCTTAAGCACATCCCGTGAAAAATCTATGTCTTGCCCATTCATTTCATAATCACATTAAAGATTTTCTCGAAGCAGCATTTTATGGGTTTTTTCTTGTGATTCTCCTCAGTGTCTTTGCCTTCCATTCTTCATATCTTTCTTTCCTGCTTGTCTCCTATCTCATTGGCATGCCTGACTTTGGCAACATTGTCAAGACATCCGTCCACTTCTGTTGTTGTGTTTTAGATTCATTAAACAATCACTGGAGTGATTATCCAGTAGCCAAACTTTGGCTGGATGTTCTTCACAAGGTCAGACTAGTCCCCAGTGGCACAGTCATACCAATGGTGGAACCTTTGGAACAAAAAAATATTTGTTGTCTTTCTCCAAAAATTCAATACAAAGGCGTGTGAAATTTTGTTTGTCTTCCATATAATCAAAATATTTCTGTAGAGAAAGGGGGTTGGGAAGGATAACCATCAGGGGGGTTGGATTAAAAGATTTGACTGTAGCTGAATCATCTGTCTAAACCATAAATCATGTCTGGCCTATACTCTTTATCTAGGCTTCTTACTGTAGGAAAATAGAAATGTAAGGATGGTGCATGCCAGTTGTCCTTAGCAGACAGGAGACATTCTTTTGAAAGAGCATACATCATTGCCCATAAAGGGAACTAGCTTGTAATTCTAATGCATCTGCAATGTTAAAAGAATGTTCTGCTTCAAGATCCAGTGGAGGAAAGGCTAGCTATTCAAGACAACTTCTACAAATCTTGGGAAAAAAAGTAATGGGAAGGGATTTCAAGTTACAATGAAGATACAAAAGAAACGTGTTTTATCAAATAATTTCAGAATTCATGTATCTCTTACTGAGTTAGGAGAGCATATTTCATCATTTCCAGAAACTGGGTAAAGTGGGAGCAATGATAGAGCAACTGCTATGCTGACAAGAAGCTGTTGCATTATTCAAGGAGCTTAAGATAATACTGAGCATGTTTAATCACACTTTTCTCAGAATTTTTAAAGACATAGATGTATACTCTTAAATATTGACATAAATACTGTTGTTCCATATAAATATTGCTGTTCTCTCCATGAAGGCACTGCGGTTCTCTTCAATTTCAAAATAATCTTAAAATACATTTTGCTTTCCCTGGCCACGAGAGCACAGCTGAAAGCAAGAATTGAAAGGAAGTAGAACTGTGAGTGAAAGGACAAACTTATTGGTACCACAGCTAACCTCATCTGATATTAAGATTGCAGGTTGGTAACACATGCAATATTTCATAATACAGTCCATGATAATTATAAAGAAAATATATTCCTTTTATGAAAGTCAGGTTTAAGACCACAATTACTATCAAGTTATGTCTAATCACATCTTCATGATCATTCAAGTTACAAGCTTTAAGTGGACTTCTTTGCTCACATCAAAATTCTCCACAACTGATCATAAAATGAACAATGGTAAAGGACCATTGTTTCTAGCTCTGTATGTTTCTAGAAACATAGCTTGAACCTCTTTATCTTCTTTCTGGAGAAACATCCTTTCTGAGTAGTCCCAGACTGAAACTGTGCAGGCATACTTTGACACAATGCAACATTCTTCTTTGGACTTATAAAGTTATTTTCTCACTCCAGTTTGAAGTTCTTCAAAGTTCTTCTATTTTCAGACAATAAATACACCAACATAGCAGTAATAACCTTTTGTTTCAAACTAATAATCCTGTTGTTCCATGCTCTAAAGACATAAAATCCGAAGACTGAGGGAGATGGGAAGGTAGACAGTAAGGAACTTGGAAGCTGGATCATATTTAGACAGAGTTTAGATCAAGAATAGTGTGTATATAGCAAAAGCATAGAAGACTGTTGTTCAACAGGTGTCTTGGAGGAGTTTGATGATCCATTAGTTATTATGAAAGTCACATGCGATGTTAACCTTTGGGGTAACAAAGGGTGATCAAAGCTATTTGAGGGTTGCAAGGCTGAAAGTTACTTTTTTTGCATCAGATCTTGGTGGCTGATTTTCAGATATATGAAGGCATACTGTTTTGAGTGGAAAACAAAATGCAACATTTACTAGCACATAGTAAATACAACTCAGGTAGTTTTAGGCATCTGCAATACCCAAGCTTGAGCTAGTCAGGGTAGACTTCATTTATATGTAGAGGAAAGGAAAAGGCACTTTCAGGAATTTATTATGGACTTCAGTATGTACAAAGTTTTCTCTCTAAGGAATTGTTTTCTACAGTGTAATGAAGGAAGGCCAGATGACTACATCAAGTGTAGAGTCCTACAGTTTACATACGTGTATTTACTAAGCAATAATTTGTATTCACTAGCAACATTTTTGGATTTCACCTATGGCCAAAAAAGGTCTTGACTTATATTGGCTGACCACTCCTCATTAACCAAACTTTGAAATTTTTTCTCAGTTAGTGACTGATTAGGAAATCATTTGGAATTCACATTAACTCTTCAGCTATTTTTTGGTTCAGGAAACATGTAATAGAGTTTTTGTTTTGCTTTAGCTTTTTTGTTTGTTCTTTCTTTTATCTAGTTTGTGGTATGAACATGGGCAGAGAGTCCATATTAAAAAAAGGAACATATTCAGCATGTTTACATAAATTCATAAGAATATTAGAAGGTAAGATATAAACCCAGCAGATTTAAAAGAAAACTTAAGATAGGTTCTGTATAGGGGAAAAAACATCAGGACAAAAATACTGACATTTACAATAAAGGAAGAAACCAAAAGAACTATTCTGTAAAAAACACAGACTACACTGCTTCCCAGTTTATGCAGTACCATAAAAAATAGGCAGAATAGAAGTAATTGAGTATTCAAGATCCACTTCCAAAAAGTAACTTTACAGGGCAAAACGTAATGTTTTCCTGTCTAACTATTAAATGTGTAAAACAAATTTGAATATACTAAGCCAGGCTCCTTTGATGTTGATCAGTTTGACCTAGAGTCCTATGAATGAGATAAACTATCTTCTACACTGAGGGGACATTTTGACAGAAGTGGAGGTGTGTCATACCAGCACCACTGAATTATGTAATAGATCTTTTCTTTTTCCTTCCTTTTTTTTTTTTCTCTCTAAAAAGTTGAGAACAAGATTCTTATTAAACTTAAGAACACAAGTCTCCCACTTCGTCTAGTGTCCCACCACTGACTAGTGGTGAAGTAACTTAGCACTAACAAAAGGCAGGACCCAGCATCCACATAGAATAATAGCAGTCATTCTCCTAATTACTGCTGTTAAATGTAATGTCATCTATCCACGTGTGTGTTCTTCTGGCATGTAGCTGTGGAGACACTTTGACTCTTGAACGGCTATAGACAAGATGGGTGACTGAAGATATCAGTGTTTTCAGGTTTCAGAACTTCAGTAACAAAAGTACATCTGGCAGCAAAAAAATGAAGATGCATTTTTGCATTTCACCTTTATCTCTGATGGTGCTTGCAACCACCCTATTTTATTATGCCTTGTTCCAAGCCGATAAAGACAGGATATCCTTTCTGTGAAGTTTGGCCCTGAGAGGCCTCACATTGTCTTTTGTACCAAACTAAAACATGCCAAAAACTAACAATAACATAGTACATGATACACATAACCATCTGGACACTAACCATGCTAACACTGAAGGAAAGTGGGCACCATTAAGAGCCCTCAGAATTACTGACCTGGAGAGGTTAAGCCCTTGTGTACTGAGACTGAGCAGTCTCACATGCTCTGAAGTTTTAAGGCCTAATTTATTTCCTTCTTCCACTTACTCATCCATAGGTAGAGATGGCTCCCTCACTTTTCCTTTCAGTTTCTGTTGAACAAATATCAAGCCAAGACAAAACATTCTTTCTAAGTGCTAGTCAACAAAATGGATGGTAAATATGGACTAGAATTTGGTTTGCCATCATTTTTTACTAAGTGCTTTAATAATGATCCCACTGTATTATATAAGGTAAATATAGACCCTTGCTTGCATATCTAAACTTATATTTCAAATCTAAGAAAATTCATTAAATCACAATCAAACGGTGCCAAGCAACTATAAAAACAGACGAGACACACAAACACCTATTTAGTTTCCAGTTGAGTTTTTGAAAATGAGAAAGTCCAGAATAAACAAAATAGTCAGCTTTCTATTACATTTTAAGAAACATAGAAACACTTTTGCTTTGAGAGCATTTTTCCCCTGTCATCTATGCAGATTCTTTCACTCAATTTCACTTCTATGTGGCCTTTACATTTTGTATTTATAACTATGAATAAATAAACTCCATATTCTCAGGGTAAAGTAAAGCATTTGCTAGATCCTCTTTGCTAATGGTAGAATTGTTTTCTGATTAATGTCAGTTAATAGCACATGCTCCTCCATAAATAAAGAAATAAAAGCAGGTACAGGCATGATATAAAAATGAAATTTCTTTCCTATTTGTGCTTGTTGATGCTCTGGTGTTGTTAGTATTGACGCATAAACTGTGTGTTCCATTTCCTCCATACAAAAATGAAACAATTTTTAAACATTCCTGGAGTCATCCCACCGCAACTTAGAGAACTGCACACATTTTTATATCATATCAGTATTCAGGCATCTAAGTTATGCCTTCAGTTTCTCAGTTTCTTTTCCTAGCTGACTATGTGAATCTTGCTGTTTGCCTTTGATTTTTTCACTGGGTATCTTTGCACAGAAACCGTGTCTGGGTGCCAGTCAGGATACCTATCTTGCTAGAACTAATTTTGTGGCATAGGTTTGCACTGCAAGGATTTATATGTAGCACCTAGTATCTAATGGTATACAATACTTGAGATATTTTCTTATTGTCTATCCATTTCCAGATAGCTATGTATGTATGAAGACAGAGAATTCCAGCAGGGTGTCCAGCATGTCTGGGAATCTCAGTCCTGAAGGCAGTTTGCCCTCTCATAAGCATCTGCCTTCTCCTATTTTTTCCATTTTCTGGATTTAAAAGGATTGAATTATTACCAAATTGCATATGCATATCTATCTATTAAATAATCATTTATAAGAAATGAGATACCAATAGCAAATAAAAGATAAAAACTCACAAAGATGAAACATCAGTCAAAACCTAAAATTGTACTGAAAGCCCAAATCTTTCTTTTTTTTTTAACAAAACACAGGATCAAAATCCATCCCCACTGAACCAAACCAGAACACTGATTCAAAGTAATATGAAATAATGTAATTTTCTTATTTACATTCACTTTTACAGCATCCAGGGCTTCAAGTTTTACTCTGCATCCAGGAACATGAAAATGTTTTTTAAAAGAAAGTTGGACTATCATGTGATTGAAGAGGCACGTAAAAAAAATCCCACAAAAATTGCCTGTATATGATAAGACATGGAATCACATAATGAGATAGCACACTACACAAGGTTGAAATTCAACTCCACTTAGCAACAATTCATAACTGGTGAACAGTTAATTTTCAAAATAATGAACTGAGAATATAGTGAATTTGGAGAAAAACCCTAAGCAAGCTCATACAGCAACTTTCATACATTTCAAGGAAGTAGATAAATTAGAGATTATTGTGTGAAAGAATATGTAGGAACAAGCAAATCTTACATCTGGGAAATTAAAATAGACATATTTTGAAAATTTAGCACTGAAAACCTTAAGAAGTACAGAATTGTTCACAATAAAATATTTAGGGATTTCAATAAACAAGACCAAGATACCAGGAAAAGCAGTGGCATCAACAAGAAGGGCTAAATAATGGAGATAATGGATACATTTTGTTTAGGTAATGAAAGATTATAAAAGTAAAGGACTATAATAGATAATTCTGTTCACTGACTTTTAAAGTCAGGAAATTGTTTTTCACCTCCATGCTTTCAATTAATTGTATCACTTATTTGTTCTGCAGAAGACTTCTTGTAAAACAATGGGGAAAGAGATGCTGGCTTTGAACTCAAGCAGAGTATCACGCCAGAATGGGAAAAAAAAAAAAGGCTGTGTCTAAAAGTCAAAACATCTGAATTAAAAAGACAAACATACATTTAACTATTTGAATATTAACTACATTACAAAAATGTATATATGTGAAAAGAAAAAATCATTAGCACTTTCTAGACTGTAATGGTATTAAATAGAACACTGTCATAATATGATGCCTAATGTCTTTAAATCTAAGCATATATGTGCATACTCTGCTTTGGGATTTGTTTTCCATAAAGTCACAGTATGATAATTTGAAAAAAATTCATTTTTTTTTTTTTTTTTTTTTTTTTGGAGAAGAACAGTAGAGATTAATGTCCTAGTGGATGCAAAAGTCTATGTTGTTGTTGATTTTTATTGTATCTATTTGTGTTAGAGACCCATAAATGCTGTCATTCTGGATTTGATGCATCTAGCTCAGTCTATTTGCCTGTGTTAGTTGACAACAGATGTTATTACATCTCATAACAGATGTTGTAATTACTGTAAAGTAGAAGTGGTACTGAAGAAAGCATAAAAACAGAAAGAGGAGGTAGAATCCACATTTCACAAAGGTAACTGCTTGAGATCAACAGGTCTGAACAACAGCACACGGCAATAAGGACAATTCAGCTCTCTGTTGTGGATGTCTTTACAACTCTGTTGCTCAATTCTGGCCTGACATTCTAATCTTTGTTTCCTATCTGGTCACCTCTGCTGTTTAAACCATGTCCTGTAGTGAGGGGTTTTTGACAAGATCATCCTATTTCATTTTTGTACTACCTTCTAACCAGAATCAAGGACTTACAAATGTAATGAAACTCACTGCTAAGTCCAGGTAATTAAGTTTGGGGCTGGATTTTTGCTGTTTGGGAGGGGATTTTTTTTGTTGTTTTCTTTGTTGCTTTCATATGTATAAACACAAATAATTAAATGCTATTTTAAAAAAAATCTGTAATTAAGTGGGGAATTTCTGGAAGACAGATTTCAACAGAGTTTTCCAAAGAGCTGTCTCCTCATTTTTCCTCTCCCCTCAAATCAGCATATCGGAAGTATGCATTTGTACTGTAGTAATGAGGAGTTAATTTACAGCTTCTTCATTCCTTATTTGGAGAAATCCATATGAAGAGGGGAAACTATTTTTGCTCTAGGAACATATGGAAAGAAACAGGGGAATTCACATCTTACATTATCCATAATCTTCAAAATCAGAATAAAGACAAAGATATTAAAGATGAACAACTGAACACTTTTGTATTTTTTAAAGATATGATTAAATATCATCACATTTCTCCCACTGTTCTAGTTCCCCTTATTATTATGATTACATCTACAACATTTTTATTCTCTTCTGTTGTCTATGAAAGTTGATTCCTCAGTTTGATAGAGCATAAGGTCTTGGGTTGTAATTCACTTTATATTGTCAGTATCAGTTTGACTACACCCTCTTCTATTCTGCAAGGAATTTGTTTTTATCTTCAGTCTTGCATTTGTTGGATCAAGTTGCTAGCTACCATAAGGTGTCAAAGTCTACTAAAATTATGATACTGATAAATCTGTCTCATGTTTACTGGCCAGAAAAAGCTATTGAGAAGAGTCAATGTTACATTAAATATTTTGCTTAGATACTGGTCTGTGGAAAAAGATAGAGTAGAGCAAGTTTTTTTTCTACTTCCCTTTTGGTAAAGCACTATCTTAAAATCGTTTAGATTACGAATTTTTAAAAATTAATAATTTGTACATATAGTACAAGTTCATTATTTCATGTTGCTTATGCTTCTTATTCACAAGAGTTTGAACCTGATGTTCTCATTTTAGAGGTCCTAGAAAACTTCTTTCCCATGTTGATAAAAAGTAAACATACTACTGTAGAGACCACAATAGCATCCCCCCAAATATCCAATTCATCCAATATAAAATGCAAGAGTTTATGTTCAGATTACTTTTAAGCTATTAATATTACTTGTCTGCTGACCATATAAGATTATTGGAGGGAAGTTGACTGGTGTAACTGACCAAAGCTGAAATTGTTTTGTAAAAATAAAAGGTTTGGGTAATTTCCTGTGCTGGATTCATCAGAGAAAAATGATACAATATCTAAAGAAATACTTATCTGTCCAACAGAAGTATCACTGCAGATTTTTTATCACAAATATCAGTTGACCAATAGCATATGCATATAGGTGCATTATAAAAATAAATATGTATGGCATTTTTTGTTTTGACATTACAGCAAAACATCATTTTCAGTCTTAGAGACTGAAAAACACAATAAAGCATGCTGCTTATATCAGTTTGCAAATACAGCTATACAATAAATATTTTAAATACATTTCTGAAATTAATAATAACGAAGTTACATGCCATGGTCAAAATGTTACCCTCATATTTTTGATTTGTTCTTATTTGAGCGCATAGGGAGGCAATAAGTGTATTAAAACCCCAGCAGGAGCAATCAGGGCATTTAGTATCTTGCAAGTTACTAGTGCTCAGCAGTTTTAGGGGAAACAAAAGAAGTGTTCTGCAAGTGCATCCACAGGGTACTACGCTGCAGCCTCGTGTGATACCTGAAGTAGCTTTGTTTGTGTACCAGAAACATGTTCATTATGCTTGGGCTAATTATAGCCTGAGAAATCTTCTTGAGGGAAGAACCTAGAGAGTGATGCAGATGGAAAAAGAGATGATGGAATAAAACAAAATGAGAAAATATTTTGAAGATAAGCAGAGGAAGTATACCTTTGAGGCTCTTCTTAAAAATGTTTTTATTAAAACACTTTTTATCTTACAAGGTGGAACTAGATTTGCTCATTTTGATGAATTTTCTTTTTTTTTTCCTTAAAAAAAAAAAAAGCAGGCTACGATATTTTTTGGACAATCAGCATTTCATCAGAGCTAAAAATAGAGATTATAATATTGTTTGCTCATGTAGGGAAATGGTGCAGCTGAGGTCAAAAATAGCTTTACCATTGCTCCAAAAGGAACATGACTAAGCTTAATTAATATGTAATTCTACAAAACATTTTAAAACATATATCTAACAGTCAATAAATTCTTAGAGAAGAATGGGATATTTTTATTGTTTTCTCATAATAAAATTTCTATTTTACCTCTTAATTTGTCTTGTATTTGTTCCATTTCAATCATAATGTTAGGTCAAAGTATTGCAAATTATTTGTCATATCAACCAAATTATTTAGCATATTTTTACTTTTTAGTGTTTCATTCCATGGCAAAAAGTTGATTTCTTCACTGTTCAATGTCTATGTTTTTTGGTTTTTCTTTTATTTGAATAAATCTGAGGCCATATTCCTTTGAATGCACTTAGCATTACTGCCAGGCTTTTCTCATTGTAAAAATGACCAATCAACTCACTGAAACTGCAACAGCTTGTTTATTTTTAATACTATTAGATCGTTATTTTTACACACACACCTGTAGAACACGGATAATTGAACACTACTGGCTTCAATTTTTAACTTTTAATTAGGAGTTACAATATGTTGTTGTGAAAGTCTCTAACGTCACACTCAAACCCTTGTGTAGCATAAGCAACTAAAATTTGAATTTGTACATTATGTAACTCCATTCATACGCTTTCTTTCATTTAAGGAAATCTATCACTTAAATTATATGCAGTTAATTTATCCTAAATAAAAAGATGAAGATAGCAAATGCTAACCTCAAATTGTTTGTTTGTTTGTTTGTTTTTTTAATCCTAATGTAGTAGCTTCTGAACATTGAAATAGTATGAAACTATGCTGTTTGTTTATGTCCCTGAAAAAATAAGGAACTTTTATAAATTAAACATTTAACAGCTCTATTAATGATGGAAATAAAACTGAGAAAAGTATACCACAATCTTTCAGAGACACTCTTTTTTTCCTCTTAGGTTTAATGAATAAAGACTAATCAAACAGATTTTTTGTCATCAGTAGACTAGGTATGACATAGATTAAATGCAAGCAGCAGATCCACAGAAAAAGCAGTCTATTTCTACAAGCATACTTCACACTATAAAAGCACTTGATCAACTTCAATTCTATTTTAACAAGAAGAACTCCTTAACTGAATTTATTTAATTAGAAAAAACGAGGGGATCTCTCATTTATATATGCATAATATTTAAAAGCAAAAGTTAAATTTATATTAAAAAGATATTCCTTCTCAGAGAATTTGGAGGAGTCTCTTAATGTAAAAGTTGATACATTTGAATAAACAAAGTTATTTTTAAAAAAAATTCCTCTTGTAATTTATTAGTTATCTGTCCTCTGAATATGAGTTATGATTCCTGTATTTTTAATTTTCAAATAGTTTTTGTCATATCCTCCAGAACAGCATTTGTTCATTATTGTATCTATATTTCATTTTTGTATCTATATTTTCATTCACTCATTGCATTCATAATTATAATTGTTTCTATATTTTTCTATCTTCAGATAAATATATGAGATTTAAAATAGTGTGGATTTATTTTGTTTTGAAAAAAACAGTATTAATTTTTTTTCAGACTTACTCTGCTAATAAACACTGTATGTCAAGGGCATCAAAGTGACTTGTAGTATATGAAAGCTCACCAAATGTGGCATTTGTTTTGCTGTAGTTCTATATAGTAAGTTCCATGCTACATTTTAGCCCAGCTCTTGAACACACTATATTCAGTAAAGATAAATCTCTTGTTCATGAAAGAATCTAAATTATCTTCAAAGTAGTTGCAGACAGAACTGCAAAAACATAGCTGAGATGTGCACAACTGGAAAAGATTTAAGAAGCTGACAAAAAGGTGATAGAATTTGTCTAAATGTAGTAGAAAACACATCTTTATTTGCATCTGATTGTATGTAACTATCTGCACAAGTAGACTGCATGTTTAAAGTATGTGTCACAGATGGTGGTCACACTAATTAATCAAAGGTGCTGACACAGAACCATTTTTTCTTATTTTCCCCCCACTCTGTTATTACTCTGCTACTGACCACATGACTCTTGTCCAAGTCTTCATTTCTGGAAGAAATTGAATTTTCTTTCCTACTGATGCAATATGAAATGTAGAATAGGAGACAAAGGGAATGGTGGGTTTTGTTGTCAGTGCAGTGACAGCCTCCCTACCACTTTGAGTAGGAGAAAAAACCACAATGAATAATCACAAAATTCAGCGATGTTGTCTACTCTATACTTATTATGTGCTATGGGCTAGTCAGAAATACCTTCCAAGCAACAGAGCACTCTCCATCAGTCAGGTGAACCAACTTCCACAGACATCTTGCTAGTCATATCTAGTGAAAATCATCATTAGAATAATGGAAGTATTTTTTTGTTCATCGTTTGCAGACATCTAAAATGGGAGGTAAGCAATTTGGAAATTCCTCTTAAGAAATGCCATATCATTTTCCTGGAATCAGTGTATTCAACCCAGCTCACAGCTGTTGAAAATTCTCACAAGTTGCTGACCTGACAAAGGATTTTAATCAATATGCACATTGATGTCTCCAAGCACCACCAGTCTCACTGACACAAAGCTACCAAGAAAGATAAAATCTTGGCCAAATACTCTACAGTAGACTAGGGAAGGTTGCATGCTTATGGCATCATTACCATTTTTATTGGTGGATACATGCATCAACACATATGTTTATTTTTGAATAGCATTTTCAGCACAGTCTCCCAATGAAGGGTAGAGTCACTGTGCACTTCACTATATACATATGAACACCCATATACTTGAATTCAGTGACTTTTCTCACTAATAAGAAAGAACACTTTTCAAAAGACTGCACATAGCTAGACTGCCCAGATAATGTTGGGAAAAATTAAACTACTTTATTTTCATGTGATAAAGTTTGATAAAGGTTTGATAAAGGCTTGTGATAAAGGTTTGAGCTAAAGCTACATTAAAAGGAGAGGAAATAAATACCTGAAGTTTGTTCCTACCTTGACTAATGTCTTAAAATTATTTAAAATGAGAAGAGTATTTATATCCTTCTCATCTATATTTTTTTCACAGTTCATCACCTCTGAAGAAAGGATGGTTGCTCCACAGAGCTTTGTAAGAGCTGAGGATGGCACTGGAGAGGAAAAGGACTGAATGTTTGCAGAAGCCCTAAATAAAGGATTTATGATGGAGAGCAGGCAGCTAACAGAGGCTGGAGAGCTTCATTCTCCCTTGGGATGAGGACATGCCAGGTGTACCCTGATCCAGATACACTCCTCTTGAAGGGTTGTCAAAGGATGTCTTTGAGGTGTAACACTCACTGTTGTTAGAGATGCTGACAGTAAAAGGAAGTATAATGTTTATTGCTATACATTGTCCATAAACACTTTTTTCCTCAAACATCTCAATCCAACGAGCATCCCAAATATTCAGGACTCTGACTGGACAGCAGGGTTATATTTGGTCAAAAAAACTGCCAAATGCTTAAAAAAAATAGCATCAGCTCCTCTGAGGTATTACTTTGATCACAGTCCTGGGATGGTCCTTTACGAACTGACTTATTTCACAGTCAAAGGCCACTAATGGAGCAGAAGACCTAAAGCACAATTCCTCATCAGTACTTCAGATTCTGGGGACAGCCAGAGGTATAAATTTCTTAAGTACAAAAATCAAGACTTTACAGAACGCCTCTTGTAATATCTATAGGTGTTACTGTAATATTCAAAAGGTCCCAATGTGCTTTGGTATTCAGCTCACACTCTCACATGAACATAAAAAGTCTCTCAAACTCCCAGTTTTTTCACCACTCGTAATTTTCTCTTCATTACCCAATAATTCCCTCTTCCCTACTAATTCTCTCTCCCTTGGTCTATTAATCGCCATATTCCCAAATCCCTGCAGTACATATGTTGCCCCAGTCCTTCCATCTACCCTAGTCATCCTTTTCCACTCCTTCATTGTTAATCTTCATTCTCTAATTCATCTCAGAGGCAGGTGGCTGTATTAAGCATTTGGGTTAGCTAGCCCAGGTACAGAAATCTCTAAAAGATAGCCATGTCTCTATAACTACACGTATTTCACTAACTGCTCTTACACATCTGGGAAGGTATATCACGTAACTATTTGCATTAATGTGCCAGGATTAATTCCTACACAACAGTTGAAAAACTCCCCGATCGAGTGTGGAAAGGGGATTTTGGGGAAGGATACAACAGCCACTTCGCTTTATCTCTCCTGGCATGTTCATTTATTTAGCCTCAATAAAGCACTGTGAGGCTTGAAGTTATGTTCATAGTAATTCTGAATGTTTGCGAAGCAAAACAAGAAGTATCAGCTTTTTGCATGGATGCCACGGGAACAGAAGACAAGAATTACATCTGTCAGAACCTAGAAAGGCTGCAGCATGGACTCACTTATGTAACATTTATAAAAACCATGTCAGAGCACAATATTATCCTGGAGAGATCCTATCCCAATCACTCTCAACTTTTTCTCTCTCCTCTTTTCAGAGTCTGTTCTTAAGCACCTTTTTCTTACTTTCCAAAATCCTTCTTACCACGATTCACTCCTGTGCTTTTCCCCTCCTCCTCCCCCCACAATATTTTTAGATTTTGGTCTGAAGTAAATCCTGTGGCTTCTCCTATTTTCCAGCTGTTCAGTGTTTTTCACACTACCTCCCTCTACCTGTGTAGAACACAGGTAAGATACTTTCCTCTTAGGAATTGAGAAAAGGAAAGGCAGTGAAGAAGTTGAAACAGTAAACAAGAGAGAGAGTTTCAACAGCCAAGAAAGTAAGATTGCAAGACAGAGGAGAGAATAGTTGAAGATAAAACAGCGTATCTTAAGACTGGCTCCCCACAGCAACCTCTGCTTCCTTTAGCTGAGTCTGGATCACAGTACAAGAAACATCTCTCCAAACTATTTCATAGTAGCCCAGCATCTTATTGGGGAATATTTCCAGTTTCTTATTAGAGTTCTCAAGAAACTTAAGGCAGACCTTGCAGCAAAACTTGTCTGTGTAAAAAAACACAGCAGCAGAGGCTTTTGGCCAGCTTGAGAGAGAAGGGGATGTACCCTCTCCTGCTTGTACCCAGCCACTCCAGACTCAGAGTACACAAAACTTGAGCTGCAGAGGACAGAGTTAAGGGAAACACTGCTGCAAATGCAGCATTCTCCAGTTATAAACACTCCTTCTTTTCATGCTGCTTCAACTCTTAAATTTTCATCTCTCTGCAGATGCTGAAAAATACCCACAAATTATACTTCCATACCTCAAATGAAACTAACATATAAAGGGGAACATTTTTACAAGTGAAATGAATAGCTAGAGTCTGTGCAAACACTGATCCCCAGATAGGATAACATCATAAACACTGGGAAATAAAATTAATGGTTGAATGATAGCAGTACTATGCTCCCAAGAATAATAATCAGATATAGATGTTTAACTGCCTGTGACTATGACTGAGGGCTCCTGTATCTTGTTATAACTCACCTCCCTACAGAGTACATGTCTCCTTCTAAATATAAATATTTGAAATTATGATTCATATGTATTTGAGTATGATAAAAGGAATTTTCAAGGCTTGATTAAAAGAAAAAAAAAAGGTACCACTGAAAAAAATAATCTAATCCTAAAAACAAAGAAGCCTCTTTGCACCATTATGTTTGCTGTTTGGGCAATTGTATGTAGTGTTTTTGAACCTATATGTGGAATAGCAAGAATTAGCTGTGAGAAAATCAGTAATTGCAAAATGTTTTACTTTCAAGGAGTTATTTTTTTAACTGGCTCATGTTACAAATTCTTTTAATAAATCTCACTCTAATAAGGAGCATAAGGAGAAGACATCACTACTGTACATCTCACTAGATAATGCTGTTTGTTTAACAGACTTACAAAAGTCTTACTTTTCCTTCAGGTAATTTTTCTTTTCTTTTTAGAGGTAGCTTGATAAAGTAGGTAATTCCTAAGATTTCTTAGTAGTGTGTACTGCGTAACATACACATTACCTGTGATCTGGAGTGATGTATAAAGAATACTGATTTATTCCATATTCTTATTATCAATTTAAACAGAACTGGCCTTTGTTAAAGTGCCAGTCTTAGCTTTGAACATGCTAATTTCTGTACCTTATTACATCAGATTCCTAATCTGTTACACAGGAATAGTAATTGCCACGTCACACTATTACAAAGATAAATATTATAATGTGTTGTTCTCATCTACTGTAGCAAGAAACTTAAGATGGCAAGTGCTTTATAAAGGACAAACAGGTAAGTTCATACATGTTAAAGGACAGTGACCTTATGGCCTTAATTTCTGAGTGTTTTTTTCAAGATACAGAACAGTATCTGCTGTTTTAAAAATTTTCCCTTTGAGAGAATTTAGAGTTTTGTCACTTTTTCCTCTTTAGGAAAGCTGTTGTCAGTTTAGTAGACTCTACTCCAAAGTTACACTTAAGTGAAGTTATCTGTAGGAGAAACTACTAGAGCTATGAAACATAACATGCAAAACAGTGACATGTGAGCTCGTGGGTGACCGGTGCACACAATGGCTTTATGAAGACCATTCCACTGATTTCAGTAGGAGACAGATTGGATTCTATGAGCCCAACCATTTGAATCAGTGAAATGATACATTTTTCTTCATCAACAGCCTATTTCTTCTAGGTGTGGAGAGAACACAACACACTCAGGTCCTGAATGCACTATCCTCTCTGAGTAAGTCACTGAAAAAAATAAAAATTATTGAAGTCACTGAAAGAAAAAACCCCATCAGTCTAGTCTTCTTCCTCACTTATGCTTAAGTTGGCTCTTTTCAGCCAGTGGAAAGTTTGGTATGCTGTGATGTTACTTTCCCTGTCACTTCATTTACTCTAGAATCTGAGAATACCTGCCCAGCTTTGCAAAAGCCATTTGGAGTCTCTGGATATAACACAAAGATTTTACCTGTTTTATCAGTGGGCCTATTGCCACTAACTTTGGCAAGACATGGAATTTATCCAAAGCAGCAACAACAAAAATATTCTTCTTTTTGCATCTTACTATCTTTTGTTGGCCTTTTTGTTGAAAGTTAGATGATTACAGAGAAAAAAAAAAAAAGAAAAAAGAATTTAGAATTATAGAAATGATTTTGGGGTTGTGGGGAGATAAACCCCACAGATAAAGAGCTAAAGGTGCAAGAGAGGAGCCTTGGATGCAAGGAAGAACAACTTCACTATCACTGAAATAAAATGTAAAAAAAATATTGCATTTTCCATTTCTGTGGTTTTAAAAAGCAGCTATGGCTCAGGAAAAGTCATTTATCAAACAGTTTAAGAACTGTAAAATATTTGTGTAGATCAGTAAATACATATTTAAGAGGAAAAAAAAATCAAACCCAAACTGCAAGGTGTGGATAAGAAAAAACTTACAATCTACTTCTGTGACATTTGACATCACATATGAATACTAAAAAAAAAACCCAAACACAACTATGGTTTATTACATTCCGAAGGTTCAAACACAGCAAAGCCACCTAAAACATACTGTTGTAGCTTTATTGAAATGTATTTATGAGCATAGGAATTACTAGTGTCCTATTCTGAAAAGCTACAAAACGACACAGCCTGAGAACAGGCAAACTTTTTCTGCTAGGTGCTGAAGGTTACTAGACATTTGTATAAAAATAAATATGCTACTGTCTGCAGAAATCACTGGACAACAACATGATGCGACAGCAAACAAACCCTCAAAGTGCATTAGAAATGGCAAATTCAGGCTACAGTTTTTCTGGTGTTTTATTCAGAAAGCAAAGTGATTTTTCTGTTTATAATGACATAAAGAACTGTAGATCTGTAAATGCTGATCTATAAAATACCACTGTTGTGCAAAACAATGTAATATAATATCAATAACTAAACGCACTTTCACCTTTTAAAATACAGGATTGATCCAGTCTGTAAAATAACCATCTATGAAATGGAAACGCATGTTGATTTCCAACTATCATTTTCTATCACAGTCCAGAAAACTGAGGCGAAGACAAGGATGAAACACGGCCATAGGAAAACCAAGTCACACTGTGACTAACTTGCCCCCTAATCTACGCAGCTTTGTGACAAGAAACACCCATCCGTCCCACAGGTCCTGGCACTTTCTGCCGGCCCCGGCTGCGGGTCCCCGCGGGCCCTCAGGGCAGCCACAGCCGATGATGGCTCCGAGAAGGACTCAGCTCCCGGGGCTCGTCCTTAGAGAGCCTGCCCAAGACGGCGGGTGACACCGAGAGCCCAGCGCAGTCTACGGGATTCGCACCTGGGGTCCGTCTGTCGCAGGTGGGACCCCCATCCGAGACCGCCGGCCCGGGATGCAGCTGATGCTGCTCGCCTTCCCACACCTCTCCCACTAGCACCCTCCCGACTCGGGTTTCCTATCCTGCCTTTCCGCAAGAGATTCCTCCGGACAAGTGCAGCCACATGCAGCACCACCCCCTCCATCCCAGAGCTCCGCGTGGGACCGGAGACGCGGCTGGGGCGGGACGGGCGCGGCGCTCCCGCTTTCCCAACCGCGCGCAACTTCGCGGGGCGGCGGCGGGCGGGCCCAGCTCTGCCCTGGCCTCCCCCGGCCCTCCCGTGACCGCGGGGCCACCATGTGCATCTCCCACCCCGTGCCTTCCTCCCTCCCTCCTTCCCTCCCCTTCTCCACCGCCTGCGCAGGCAGGATGCGCGCGGCACCGCCATCCCTCGGCGGGAGCCCAGCGCGGTACGGTGCGGTGGGGCGGGCACCCCGCTTCCCCGCCGCGGCCCGGCCCCGGCGGAACCGCGGAGACAAAGTTTGCAGCGGCGGCGGTGCCCGTGCAGCGCGGGGCAGGCCGGGCGGGCGGCGGGCTCGGTGCATGCCTGGTGCGTGGATGAATCGCAGCAGGCGGCGGCGGGCGGGGGCGGGGGCCGCGGCCG
>VWYE01024128.1:411068-525428 GCA_013398995.1 Alaudala cheleensis
CCTGGCGGCCGGCTCTGTGTTCTCGGCGAGCACGTGCTGCGCGGTGCGGGGAGCGGGCCCGGCCCCGCAGCGGCCGCGGAGCCCCGGCCCGGCCCGGGCCCCCGGCACGCACCCGGCAGCGTGGGAGGGATCCCACCTAGGCGCTGAGGGGATGCATTTACCGGGAAAAAAGCGTGAGCCCGCGTGCGGTGTGTCGCACGGGGCGGTTCATGGCCGCCCGAGGGGGTATGGAGCGTTTCGCGCCCTCCCCGGAGGGGTGGAGTGGGGATGGGGAGCGCTGCATTTGGGAAGATCCTCGGTGACTTTGTTCACTCCTCAGCAACAAAAAGCAAGTAACTCGGTGGTTTTTTCGCAGTGTCCCCACGTGCAGCTGGACGTAATGAAGCTTTCTGTGGATGTTGCAGTA
Source organism: Alaudala cheleensis (assembly GCA_013398995.1). Lineage (NCBI taxonomy): Eukaryota > Metazoa > Chordata > Aves > Passeriformes > Alaudidae > Alaudala > Alaudala cheleensis. The sequence continues at coordinate 411,475 of VWYE01024128.1, forward strand.
GTGTGTTTGCAGAGGAAGTTAGTTTCAACGGATAATGGTAAGTTCTTATTTTTTAATAATTTCTTTTTAAGTATAGGGCCAGTTCTTTTGAGGATCAGGCTTAGACTTCAGTTAGGACCACGAAAATAGTTCCTTGGGATTGGATGCACGTGTAGCAGTCAACAGTTTCACTCATTTAGAGGAGAATAATGCAGGTTTCTCAAGCAATCATTTGTTTTAACTAAAGCAGTTGGACAGTGTGAAAATTTTAAAAATCTTCAGATTTGATATCTTGGGTTTTTTTTAACAAAGCTTTCTTTAGTTAGTCTATCATAAGATAGTTTAATTATAGTTTTAAAGTATTATGTTAAATTGGCTATAAGTATCAGGTAAGGGAGATATTATATTTACATGTTCCTTCAATTCTATATTCCTATTAAAGAAGGAATAAAATCTGTTTTCAAATTTTGAATATAGTACTGTCCTGCATTACTGAACCTCAGGTCTGTATATGGTGCAATTTGGTTGTGATAGTATACTTTATAGTCATCATTAGAACCTGCTTTTTGTTGCTGGATAGACCAATCTAAATGCCATGGTAGGAACTGTAATTCGAGACAGGATATCTGTGGCACTAGCAGCAAATATGCTAACTGGGCAGCAAAGCAAGTAATTGGAAAACTTAGAAAGGTGCCTGCCACGTCATAAGATGGTTTCTGGACTTCAGAAAGCTGATGGTAGGATATGTTCAATCTGATCTTAAAATTCCTGGTTTTGCAGAATTTGGTGTAGTGTAAACTTTTTTAATTTAAGAGATTTCGTGGGAGCTCTTAACCAAATTAGGGTTTGCCTTTGAAAAGTTGTTTTTTTTTTTAACTTTTCAAGTTGTGGTATTCTGAAAATAGTGTGGGAGAAGCATTTATTAATTTTTACATTTGGGTCTTCTGTTGGGAATCAGCATTGATTTTGATACTCCATAGTATTGCGTGTGAGTGTCCTGGATTGGGCAGATGAGCTGCTTCAGTTTATTCTGAAGGAGGTTTTTAGCCCAGAATTTTGAATATTTGTTCCAAAGCTCGTAATTTGAAACCTGATCAAATACTCACTTTGTTCTTTTCTTTCAGCAGGTACAAGGTAGACAACCTATCTTGAATTACTAAAAAAACGCTGTTTGCGTCAGAGTAATGTCAAAGTGCTTACAGTGCAGGTAGTGATATATAGAACCTACTGCAGTGAAGGCACTTGTAGCATTATGTTGACAACTGCCTCAGGAGATCTTGCAGGACTTCAGAGAATGGAAAGGTACAGTGTGGTGGTGTCAAGTGCTTTTTGTACTAAGGTGCATCTAGTGCAGATAGTGAAGTAGATTAGCATCTACTGCCCTAAGTGCTCCTTCTGGCATAAGAAGTTATGTCTTCATCCAGTCACTCAGGTTAAGACTGTAGATGTTCCAGGAGTTTTCTGCTTTGCAGACTTCTGTTAGTTTTGCATAGTTGCACTACAAGAAGAGAGTGGTTGTGCAAATCTATGCAAAGCTGATGGTGGCCTGTTATAATCTACATGAAGGACTTTGAATGCTTTCTGCTGGTTATGGGATATTTTGTGGCCTTCCTTATTTTAACAGCAGTCTAGTGAATGACAGCTCTTGTAGCACTAAAGTGCTTATAGTGCAGGTAGTGTTCACTAATCTACTGCATTATAAGCACTTAAAGTACTGCTAGCTGTAGAACTACATATTAAGGATGTCTTTTAATTTATTTCTTGTTTATTGAACACTGTTCTCTGGTTAGTTTTGCAGGTTTGCATCCAGCTGTATGATACTCTGCTGTGCAAATCCATGCAAAACTGACTGTGGCAGTGACAAGTCAGTCACTGAGTGTGGAAAAATTATACCCCTTTCTACACAGGTTGGGATCAGTTGCAATGCTGTGTGTGTCTGTGGTATTGCACTTGTCCCGGCCTGTTGAGGTTGGTGGGGATAGAAGCTGAAACACCCTTGTAGCTTTAAGCAATTTTTCCTTCACTGATCCATGAAGCTGTAAATGTTCTAAGAAATGTCATGTAATTCTCTATGTAACCAGACTTGGGGTTTTTTTTGTATTTGGCTTCTTGTTTGTATGTATTGGATTTGTTGCTGAAAGAATGTATTCACTGAAGTTCTTAAATGTGGAAATTTTTTTTAAAGCTTATATTATTACTTTTCTATTAAACTGAGGTGGATGCTTTACAGTTTCTTCATGAATTTGTTGGGAAGAAATGGATCTTGAGTATCAAAAAATCTGGATGAAAGTTCAGACTTCATCAGTATAAGCTTGCTTTGCAAATTCAAATTACATATAGGATTCAGCAGCTTACTTTCTTACAATATTGAAGCTCTGCATTTTCTAAATGGTAATGGGGTGCATTTTTAGCCTAGTTCTTCCATCTAGAATTTGTCAAATTCAAGAGTAACAGATGAGGTTATAGGCAGAGCCTTAATCAATCATTCATCACCTATGGAATCTTTATTACATGTCCAGTTATTGTGGAGTATCTACATTGAGTGTAGCAGTGGTCAGCTTGTAACCTTTTTAGTGAATCATTTAGCATGTGACACATAGCAATGAAATAAAAAAATCTTTTGAGCTTCCTGAAAACCTTACCTGAAGGAACACTCATCCAAATAACTGCTCCAAAGAAGCTGAGATTGGTTGTTTGGGAAATATGTGGTAACTGGCTCCATAAGGATGAGTCATTAAAATCTGAAAGTTGAGCATTCAACACATCTTGCATTGTTAAATGAGCTGCATAGTAATAAACTACATTTGTAGCTCAAACATGGATGGGTTTACTTCTAAAATGGGCTTCCAGAGGACTAATGCTATAAATTCAAATTACTCATTTGCTGCTTTAAGCTGCCAGAGTCTATATAGTACTTTATCTGTTGGTCAATGCTGCCCTTGCTCTTCTTACTTCAAATTCAAATGGAATACGAGGCTAAATGGGTCATTCCTAAAGAGTCTTGAACACTGGGTATTGAAATTCTATCTTGCCATGTTACTCTGTCCTCTAGCAAGAAGTTGGAAATATAGATGGTTTTGGCATCCTTAAACTTCTTTCTGAAGTAACCAAGGCATGTTGGACTTGTGCATGCTGCTCAGTTTCTACTGCTTTTGCTGTATCTATTCAGAAACTATAGGTTTCAGATAGGTTTCTTGCCCCAAATACTCCTTTTCTCAAGCTGAAATTTTCTTAGTCTTGCTGATTAGAGGAAGCTTGTGTCTGTGGAGTCAGCAGATGAGGTGTGTGTCTTGTCCTGATTTCTGGATGCTCAGTTCCTGCAGTAATCTGCTGGTGATGGCAGGTTTAACTCTTTATTGTGTAAAAGCAGTATTCTCAAACGTTTAAATGCAGAAAATTGTGGTCATGTTTATATCATTGAGTAAGTATCAAGTTTTGAAATGCCTGAAGATTGGTATTAGTTGGGTAATGAAGCCTTTTAAAATCAAGTGTGTGCACAAGCAGATTTTGTGCCATTGGAGCCTTGTCTATCGAGTGTGTCGCAGAGTACCTAGTTTTCATACCTTCATGTGAAAATAAAAACTCAGTTACATTTTTTTGTGTTCCCATCATAAATTCTTTTAATGCCTGGACTCATAAAATTGATTTACATGGTGCAGGTATGAGAAAAGATTTTTGAACTAAGGCAGCATCTTCAAGATGTAGTAAGCTCTGGTTTAGTCAAAGCAGTTTTGGCGCTGCCTTTTTAATACTAGTCTTAGTTGCCTGCTTTCCATACAGCATTGGCTTATTGGTTGTAGAGCTTAGGATTTTCAAGTTAGTCATATGCTCTTTTTGGAAAATACCTGATATTTGAATACTCTGTTTATACTTACACATTTCAACTTAGTGTTCTCATTGATAAGTAGTAAGTAGATCCAGTAGTGTCTTCCATTAAGGTCTATGTAAACTGGGCTTTTTCAGTCATTTGACTGTTTCCTCATAAATAATCATGAATTCTGTACATCAGTTTCAGTGTAGCTGAGACACTGAAGTAGTTGATGGGAGACAGTAGGGAGGGAAGTAATGCCGCTAAGTTCAGCTGGATTTACTGAACTAAGTTGATCCTTGTCTCTGATGTTAAAGTAGAAAATGTGACTAGAGATAAGAGGTTAGATGGCTGAAACAAGTGCTAGTTTTAAAATCCTGCAGAAATACCAAGAGGCATTTTCTGCAGATGTATTCAGCTTTTCTGTTAGAAATGTCACATGTATGGGGAGCGCATTTCTACTGGCTTAGTACAGTTTTTACAGTGAAATGCTGTGAATTAGTCTGAGCCATGCGACTTCTAGGAGATTGATCTAATGAATATAAGCCTGCATGGATTTTTAGGAATTGTCCAAAACAAAGTTATTTTTCTTCAGTGTATTATGCAGGAAGAGCATAGCTTACGTTGTCTTTCTAAACAAAAAGAAAAAATTTCAAGCAGTATTAACACTTCCTAGTATAGCAGTAGTCCTAGTATAGGTTTGATGGCCTTCTAAGAAAAACCTTGTCTGTTAACCATAGAAAATTCTGTGTACTCAGTATCTGAAAGCATGCTGGAAAATAAAAACATTTTTTTCACTTAATTGTCATTTGGTGATACTGATGAAAACAGATAATTTCTTCAGAATTGACTTTCCTATGGTGACATTTGAATATCAAAATTGACTAGTGAGATGGCTGTCAGGCACTGATGTTCTGAGCTTGTTCACAGGCATTAAATAAACAGGACTAGTAGGGAGTCTCCCCTGCTGTGATGGCACAAAGTTGGATTTCTCTGGCATAGCTGACTTTCTACCATAGAAAATTAATGCAATGCTCTGTTCTGCAGAACATCACTCATATTTGTGTGATGTTGTGTATGGAATCTTGGTAAAGACTCAGCTTTCTTTAGATTGGGGATTATTGGAATTTGTTTCTGTACCGCTGTCATCCCCCAATCACAGAATTCATTCCCTAAAGCCTTTTCTCTTTCTTGTTTGGTTCTGGTAGCTTCATATCAATAGGCTAATAGCATTCAGTATATGAAACAAAAGTGTCATGGATCCAGAACAGAAAGGTGTTGTGACTCTTCGTAGAAGCCTTGCTATGAAATCTACAGTTCTCTGAAGAGCCACTTTCTGATAATTTCCTTTCCTGTTCCCATTTTTGGGTGATGTGTAAAGGAAAAGATACTGGAGGAAAGTTAAAGTGTGCTGTTCTCCATTTACTACATCTATTCTGATGGATGTCTGCTGTGCTTGTGTCTCTTGTATCTGTGTAGCATCTGTCTTCAATGATACAGCAAGAGAAGTACTGAAACAGGTACCTGTGGTACGTGGGGCATGGGAGTTGTCGGGAATCTGTGAGATTATGCATGCCTTCCCACCCTGCCATTGTTGCATGCTACAGGTTCTGAAAGTGAATGCAGTTTGAAATAGGACAAACAAAAAACTTTGCATATGTTTATTCCAATAGGGTTAGTATAGTACAAGACTATTTAATACTACAGCCAGCTGGGTTCTGGGTGGGAGGAGAACTGACTAGTAGGTAGAGACTGAGTTACAAAATGAAACTCTGTTATTTTGGATTTTTCGCTGCTGTAAGGAAGACAAAACTACCAAACCATTAAAGCGTTTCATTCTTACTGTTCAACAAAAGTTAATTTTGCCTAGTTCCCCTTCTAAATGGTGGGCAATTTTGTAAATTTTGGGCTCAAGTGTTGAGGTTTTGGGTATGGATTTTCATTACACTTAACTTGGTAAGATGACATTACGTCTAATTCTAGTCTTAAATGCTCAAACAGAATGCTTAATCAAAAAATTCTAGTACTAAAAAATTATTTCAGGCTCTGTGAGTGAGTCAGGTTCTTCACATTGGTAACAAACTACAGGCAAAGCTGTAAATGCAAATAGTTGTGACTTAGGTAGCCTTTGGTGGCATTTTATGACTCAAGGAGATTAGCACTTGAAGGACTGATTCCTTTGAGCATTACGAATTTGTACCAGGTTCAGACATCCACTTCAGCTGAGGGAGGCGGTCTCCCCAGTTAATTAAAGGAAAAAATGGCTTTTACGTGTGACCAACGTGCTTTGCATGGAACAATTTTTACACAAGTTTTGTAAACAGCAAGCTGAGACTTCGAACTGAAGAAATGCTTACTTGGATGATTAGTGTTTTGGTAGTATCTGGGATTCAGACTGGTTTTGGTTACTGTTGGCTGACCCAGCTAATTAATGCTAGCTACCAATGCTAGCTTGAATTAACGGGGCAATGTTAGAAAGAAAAAAACCAACAGTATTTGATGAATGCTTAAGTGCTATACAAATAATCTAAATTATAGTCAATGCACAATAAATCTCTTGTGATTTTGGTTGATTAGTAGTGTGTTCAGGAAAATCTGACCTACAGCTAAGTAGTAGCTGGTCATATCCCACTTGTAGCAGAAAAATGCAGGCCTATTTCCTCTTGGAAATAGTGTGATGCTCCCTGGGAGGTAGAAGGTGATCAAGGATCCAAATAAACGTAGCAAAGATAAAAAAAGTGATGGATGGTAAAACAGTAGAAAGCTCATTTTAGGCAGAATACTAGCATAACTTGGGTTACTTAATCTCTGCTTTGTATGCTGCTGTGACGGACAAGAATGTTAGAGCAACTGTCCTGCTGTGGGGCATGTCAGCAGTTGGGACAGAAATGATCAGGAATTTAACAATGGATAAGATGCACAACAATGAGAAATCCCTTGGGTGACATGTTAAAGAATCTTTAAAAGATTCCAGATACCCACATCTTCTAAGTGTGTTTATGGCAGTCCTTTTTCTTGCTGCAGAACAAATTAACTAGTTCCTGTTTATTGTACTTGATGCAGAGAGAAAGCTGCTTCTACTGTTGCAGAGGACTGGCATTTTTCTAGTTACTTTTGTCATTCTTTACCTGTCCTTTCTGCAGAGATGTAAAATTCAAGCACTTAGGAAGTACTGAGTCACTGGTTAGTTGTTTTGATATGTGTATCAGTTTATTTTCTCACTTCATACTACTTTGGCAAGACCTGTGTTTTATGTGGGAAGTAACACTGTAGTTCCTCAATATTACTGTAATAGTTGGAAATAAAAGATACTTGTGCTAAAAGCTGTAAAACTGAGAGTTGATTTTATTTTTTCATAATAGCTTTCCAAAGACCAAAAAATGTGCCTTGAAGAACTTTTTATGTATCTTACTTTCCACAGGCAAACTTGAGAACATGGCACTACTAGGTGGGCTGGTAATTTTTTTTTCTAATTTGTTAAAACATTGACATAAAAGGTTTCATAATAAAACAATGTCTTAGGGACAACTTTCTAAGCTGCAGAAAAGAATATCAGTGTGCGTGATAAACGCTGCTAATAACGTTTAATTTAGATAAAATCTCCTTAATTCTTATCTAGCAAGAGGTTTTGAAAAACAACTTGATTGAACAGTAGTTCATACATTTTATGATTGGAATAACCATGTGGCGTGAAGGTGTGTGTGGTTTTGCTATATTAAATAATTTTTGATAGAATAATGAGTGAGATACTACAGTTGTGGAATGTAGTTTTGTGCATCAGTGTTATCAGGATGAAGCATAAAAGCAAATCATTACTGTATATCAGCATCTGTCAAAAAACTGCTGTACTGCAAGTCACAAATCTCTTTGAAATCACATTATGCTTATGTTCTCAAAGCTTGTGGAGGGTTTTGTGTTAAGAAGTGCTCCCTTTGAGCCATCACGGGGAAATTTTGCAGTATAATATTGCACAGGGTTAACATCCATGAGCAAGTTGTGCTCTCTGAACTGCTCAGTTCATAATTTAGTTCCAGTCTGAAGGTCCTACTGCTGGTTTTAAATGCTCTGTATGTCACCAAATTCTGCTCTTTGTATTTGTCAGCATCTTCTGGTAGAGCTTTACCTCTGATCTTGCATTAACAGATTTGTGGCACTTCTAAAAGTATTGGACTGGATTTGTTAGCAGGTGAGTATGCTGTAAGGAATTATTAGGTGTTGGAAAGCACAAATACGCTTGCTTACATGAGAATGAACGGTGAGTGTTTTGTGGTTGCTTGATTACCAGTCCTACCAGAGGTTCTTGGAGTATTTTCAATGGCCAGCCAAGAAGTTTGGAATACCTCAGACTTTGGGGAAAAATGGAACTAGAGATGCTAAAAAAAAACTAGGGCTCAGTCTCTGTCTTTTAATTACTGGATGCCTGAGGAAGTAGTTAGGGAAGTAGTTCTTACCAGTTCTCCCTGTTCATGTGTCTTGATTTGCAAAACTCACTGATCCCAGGTTAAATCCAAATGATTAACTTAGGAATAGATCCTAGCCAGCAGCAGCGTTTGGGAGGCTGCTCTAGCAGTATAGTGAAAGCTGCTCAGGGAGATCTCATGAGCAGTCTGTACTATGGGTTATCCACAGAGATCAGTGCAAACAAAAGTGAGCATGTTCTTTGTCTGGCCAGGTCTGAGTCAGCTCCTGTTTGAAGCTGTATTCTGAATGAGGATGATTCTTTTTACCTTTATTTCCTAGCAACTCACGTCCAAGGATTGTATGGATCGCTTTGACAACAGATGTTCACTTGTTGGTATCTACTATTCAAAGTTATTTTTGTCCCTTTTGAAGGTTTGTTTATTAAATTCAGCTGATAATTAAAAACACAGTCAGTAGAAAGATGCAGTTATACATGAATTCAAATATGTACTGCACTTGAAATTTGGAGAGAAAAACCATATTTTCTTGTAACTAATGTTTTTCTAAATGGGAGGTTGAGGTGGATGAAGGTTAAAACGTAACAGAGTAGGGGAGGAAAGGGAGAAAAATAATTCCTGGAAAAGAACCTTGTCTGTTAGGGAGACTAGAACTGTGATCTCTCCAAGAAAGCCTAGTAAGTATAGGTAAACTGTGCTTGGAGTGATAGTGTTTTGCCATTCTTGGGTTCATAATACTGCAATAGTTGTATTTATTGCAAACTAAATTTCATTCTAAAAGTAAAATAAATTTTCCTGCTTTTTGTCTGGTGGGTTTGGTTTGATGTTTTGGGATTTTTGTTTTGGAGGGGTGAGGGGCTGGTTTTGTTTCCCAGAGAAGTAAGAGAGCTAAACAAAAGCCTGCAAAACTTTGCTGTACTGGTAGACACGTCTCAATTCTTGTCTTAAATCTAACACAGCTCTTGAGTGTGCCCAAGAGTATTTTGACTTTTCTGAGAAGTTCATTCTGCTCTGGTGATGTATTTTGCATAGGGAGGCTGAGTAGTTTTGGGAGGAAGGGGTTTTTTTTTGTCATTTATAAGAGAAAGTTGTGGGAGTGTTGAGAGTTTTGAAGTATTCCGTTAAAAGAGTAAGTGAAAAGTTCCTCTTCATTTTAACATGAGTTTCTTGATTACAGAGAATAGAATCTTTAAGTTGCTACTTCAAATTGGTGATTTTCAAATTTTTTTTTTTTTTTGTAAAAATCAAAAACTTATATTTTAGTAATTTTTTTACTGAGAATGAAGAGTGGTTAAAAAAGGAGCTTTGGAGAACCCTTTCTGCAGAATTTTGTGGTGGAGTATTCAAAGACTGTCCTGGATTCCATCTGAAGATGATGGTACTCTGGTATTAACACTACTTTCTCTTCCTCCCCAAATCATCAAGTTGTTTCTTGGCAACATACCCTAGCATATCAAAAAGTAAGCCTTCTTGCACTGGTTGGATGTTTCTCTGGGTTAATTTGATGTAGCAGTTGTCAAAATAGCATGTCTGGACTCAATGTGGAATTTGAGCTCTGTCCTTCATCTACCAAAACACTTCCCATCCAAACTTTACCAACATCATTGACCTTGACAGACATACTTTGTGCTCTGACATACAAGTGGTTACGTGGGAAAATAATGGGAGCTGCCCATTGTACATACTGAAGGTATTCAGTATTGACAACTAGGAGCCATATTCAGATATCTGCAGCCACGAGAAGTTAAGCTTGAAAATTATTCGCTCCATCTGTGCATGTATAGTTCCACTTGCTAAATGCCTCTCTAGTACTAAATTAAGAGCTCAGTCTGAAATGTATGGATTTGTAGACCTGTTCCCCTTTGGGGATAGGAAAGCTATAGGATGTTAGGGATTACCTACTTCTAGAGATCTGCTGATTTCTAGGACATTTAAATTAGGTTACATTCTACCTTACATTTTATAAGAAGTGTGGGGAGCCAACAGGAATGTAAGCATGTTTTTACTGACATAGCAGGAGCAAAAGAATTGTCTAGAATTCAAGAAAAATTTCAGAGATACACTATATTTATAAAACATGAACTATGTATTTCACTAGTTTCAGTTTCCGCTAGCGAGAAACTGAGCCTTCCCTGTGTAGCCTAAAGAGAGCCTTAGCCAAAGAACCTAAACAATAAATGGCTAAAATTTCAGTTTAAAGTTTACTAATCATCTGGGTAGTTCTTACAAAGCACAGTGGAAACAACATCTGGATCAAAATTTTATAAAAATACGTAGGTGTATGGCTTGCCTGTCTGTGTGGCTGCTCAGAAGCATTCCTTGGGATTAAGTGGTCCTTGGTTGTAGTAAAATCAGCTCCTTGCATGAACAGGAAATCTTTAAAATCTTCTGCACTCCAAAGTTGCTTTAAACGTCTTGTTTATGGATGTCTGGTTTTGGTGTGACGGCAGCACTGCTTGGGAGTACACCTGGTGCAGGTAGCTGGGCTTGCAAGCTGCACATTGAGATGTGAGTTGAGCTCTGAGTGCGATCCCAAGACGAGAAGTTGGGAGCTGTCAGCCTTTGGGATAACAAAGGGCATGAAGATGGATAGTGCCAGCCAGGTGAATGGACACAGAGACACATCAGGAGCCAGGAAAGCCGAGGTTTTGGATAACCAAGTAGATGAAGACCAGCATCCCAGCGAGGTGAATGGACACGGAGAGGGGGCAGGAGCATGGGGAGACTGAGGGGATAAAAGCCCCTAAGTGTGTTCCTTAGTGAGGGTTCCTCCTTGGAGGCACCAGCTTGAGCTGTGTCTGTGGTAGTATGCCAGGAATAAGTGGATTTCTGGAACGAGACATCCGAGACTGTGCTGTGGGAAACCTGGTCTGACTGTGAGTGGGGTGAGCAGGAATCCAAGTGTGGCTCCCATCAGATCACTGGAGCCACCTGCTCTAGCAATGGAAGTCTGGCCTTGGGAAGTGAGACTGCCAGGGAACCTGTGAATGGCAAGAGTGGGAAGTTTTCTTACCAGCACTTGATAAATACATGATGCCACAACTTGAGCTGGTGTGCAGAGTGCTCAAGATACCAGTGCCACTTCCACAGGGCAGCAACACCACCGTGTGTTTGAGTGGCAAGGCAGGGGAAGTGGTGTTCTTTCATGTGGTAGCTGTAACTTCTAGAACTGGTGCATTAGTCAGTAATTGAACCTCCTGTATGATTTGTACACCCTGTCAGAGCTGCAGCTCTCTGCTCCACTAGTCTTTTCACTAACTAGAGATTTATCTCTATTTTACTCACTGGGAACATCCTCATCTATTGGCTTTTTATGGTCCTAACAAAATCAAACTTCCCTGGTGTCTGGGTCTCTGGTGTGCTCCTGACTGATATGTGGGAATTTGCACTATGTGGTGAGGATAACAGACATTTATAATCTTGGTTCATCTTATTGGTCTGTTCTAGTATCAGGGTTGTGTTTGTCTTTTGCTAAGAGTTCTCAGGCTCCCGTTTTAAGATTTGCCAACAAGCCTAAAGTGCAACATTTTTATCAGTCTTCCTAAATTGTGTTTAAAAGTTTTCTAGTCCACTCTTTGTATATAGATAATTAACTTTTTATAGCATTGTTTAGGAATATTACAATGTTAGTTTAAACCTGCTGGTTTTAGTCAGAATTTTATTAAGTACTGTGAATTCCAGGAAACATTTTGGGGAAGCTTTAAGTAAAGCTACGGATATTTGCAATTTCTCTGATTTTCTTCTGACTTGCATTTGGAGCTAACCTTCTGCTAAGCATACAAGGTCAAAAAAAGTAACTGCTCCCAAATGATGTTTCCTCTTTGTCCTTGAGGGGCCTGAGAAATGCGTTTTAGACAAACCAGGAACATTTTTTACTTTCTATAAACTTCAGGAGTTGTTCTTTCTTCACGGCTGCTTCTTGTTTCCCTAGTCTATACCTCTCTTTTGCACTACATATTTGTGTTTCTGTAGAGGTTTATATATATTTATTGTGTATATAAACATGTGGAGGAATGCTACTAATGAACAAAAGCTAGTATATATTTACATCCACAAAATGTAAGGTAAAGAACAAGCCAAATCGCTGCTTAATATCTACTGAAAATGATCAGGAAATGGAGAAGGAATCACTAGTTTGACACAACATCAGCATTGCATGTGTATTTCCTCATTCTTACTGGTGGTGTCTGTGAAAGTGAGTTCTGCCATGAAAACTTGTTTGGAAGAAGAAGAAAGCTTGGTTGCGGTTGGTTGGTTTGGTTATCCTGTTCTTTTTGAAATCCTGAAATAATCCTGAAAGGATGAGCTTTTCTGCCTTAGCAGAACTGCAAACATGTGAAGATGCCAAAATACTTTGAGAATGTTGAGGGATGGAATTGGACAGAATGAGGGGAAGATGTGGATGGAATCCCTTAATGGATGATGAAACAAAGTGTGAGCAGTTCTTCAAGTAGTTCTGAAGTCACAGATGGTTGGAAGCACATTAAAGGAAAATGCTGTATTTTTTTCCTAGGCATCTGCTGTTGCAGTTGGGATACTGAGTGAACAGTTACACATTGCCACAGCCCTTCTTCCTACATGCTCATGCAGGAGTCTGCATCAAGGAATTGGGTGGTTATGCAATATTAACAGTGTTAGGATGGCTTAAATATGTAAAGAAAGTTTTGTGTCATGAAACTAACTGTAGTTGATTTGGTAAGATGGTTCTTGCTGTGGAGTCTGCCTCAGTTGTATATATTTTCTTAGTGATGAGTGCAGCATTGGGTTAAGATAAAGTAAAACTGATCGAAGTTCTGGGTTTCTCATAGGTGAACTGTGCAGTTGACTTACCTTGTAGCTTTTTTGTTCTGTCTTCTACCTAAATAAAATAATGTAATAAAAACTCCTCTTGTTCCAAGATGCCTTGCAAGCTGAATTTAGGACTATATACTGTTGCCTACTGGTAAAAAATCTCAAACTTTGTTGTGCTCATTTTTCATGTGCTCCTTCTCTTGTGCTGATTGAATTCAGGTAAAAATGGGATAGTTCAGTTGGAAGGGACCTACAACAATCATCTAATCCAACTGCCTTGACCACTTCAAAAAATTAAAGCATGTTCCTCAGGACATGGTCCCAGTGCCTCGTAAGCATTGTCAGGCTCTAAGTATTGACCACCTCTTTAGGAAGCCTGTTTCAGAGTTTGACCACCTTCTCAGTAAAAAAAATGGTTCCTGATGTCCAGTGTGAATCTTCCCTGGTGCAGCTCTACTGTTCCTACATGTCCTATGACTGATCTCAGAAGAGATAGCACCTCTCTCTACATTCTCCTCAGGAAGCTGTAGAGAACATTGTGCTTTTTCCTCAGTCTCCTTTTCAAACTAGGCAACATCAAAATCTTTAGTCAATCCTCACAGAACATGTCTTCCAGCCCTTCCACCAGCTTGGTTGCTCTCCTCTGGACACATACAAGGACCTCAGTATCCTTAAATTGTGGACCCAGCACTGCACACAGCACTCAGGTTAGGCCACACCAGTGCTGAATACAGAGGCATAATCCCCTCTCTTGACAGGCTGGTGATGTAGTGCTTGGTGCACCCCAGAGTGTGGTTTCACCTCTTGTGTGTCAGGACACATGGCTGACTCAAACTGATCCTGCTGCCAACCAGCAACACCAGACCCCTTTCTGCAGGGCTTCTCTAAAGCCAGTCCTCTCCCAATTTATCCTGGATGCAGAATTTGGTATTTGGACTTGTTAAATTTCACCCCATTGATGATTATCCAATGTTCCAATCTATCTAGATCCTTCTCCAAGGTCTCTTGTTCCTATAGAGAGTCAACAGCATCTCCCAGTTTGGTGTCATGAGCAAACTTGCAAATAGTGTGTTCAACTCCACAGAATGTCAGATGTTGGGACAACTGAGACATTTGGCTGCCTTAACTGAGTTGATAGAGCTCAATGACAGAAATTTATGGTTAAAGTAGGCACTGTAAGGAAAGGAAATAGAGGGAATTAAAATGTGGATTTAAAGGCAAAAGTTCAAGATAAACTTCAAAAACATCAAGGTGTTCTTTTAGTGGAACACACAGGTGTTTTAACAGCGTGCTCTGAGGTAATCCTGTGTTAATTTTCCTGAATAATATAATAATTACCTTTAAGTGTTTTAAAATTCTGGATTTGTTTGCAGTAACAAATGTATAAAATCCATTATGAAAGCCTTGTGTGAACTTAGGACCTAGTGTGTGAGGAAGTGCATCTGCTGCATAATTATATGTAACTGTCTTTCATTTGAGTGTCTAATTGAAAGGAGAACTGGAAGAGCTTTTAGGGTATTAGATAAATCTTATATCTTTACAGATGGTAATATAATAATTTGAGGTAAGTATCCTTTGTATGAAATACAAAGTTTTCATAATTTTAATGGGATAAATATGATTTTATGTCTTAAGTAATGAAGGAAACTCAGTGGTCCCGAAACTTTGCATGATGTGTTGTGTATTTACTATTCTGGAGTAGAAGTTAGGTAGCTGTTGCCATGTTTGAACAGTTGGTGGCTCCAATGCTTTGCAGCTATAACAATACGTACTGCTGAAACAAGTTTGTTCAATTCTAGCTGTACTGAAGTGGTTAGAAGTGTTAAAAGGAAAACTGGAGTCAGGAACTTACTAAATAGTCAAACACTTGCAAATTGCATTTTAAGCAAGTAGGTAAATACCCCTTTTTAGTTCTTAGATAAGCATAAACTCCACTATTGCTGTCCAGCTTAAGAGAAATTTTAAAGGAGCTCATTTACAAAATGCCAGTTCATAATCAGTAGCAGTATTATTAAAAACAGCATAGCTGGCAGCTTTCCTGCTCCATATTGCAGGATTATCCAGGTAGGACAGATGACGGCTATCCTGACCAAGAAAAAGGAGGGAGAGAATAATCAATCAATTTCTGGAAAAGAGGCAGATACAAGAATGTGGACAGTCTTTAAACTGAGACTTCCTCAAGTGCTTATGTTCCTAAAACGGAAAGTACTTTTGTTTGGGTGTGGAAATAAAGTGGCCATTGGTGCTTGGTAAAGCAAGATGACAGCTAAAAGTAGCACCTGCTCTTCCGTTAAGAAGTTGTCTTTTCAGTCATGGCAGGAGCATCTAATAAACACACACATAAAAAAGAAAAATGTTATGAAGAAATGTTAGTCTTAGAAGTCTGGAGAAAGTCTTTGATAAATGTGTACACATGAGACTGAAAACTTCTGGTGATTATTTTTTCTAGCTTTTTGACTCCCAAATATATGACTGGAGAGATGGAACATTACTTCACAGGTTCTCCATGTTCCAGAGAAAAAGAAAATGTAGAGTTTTTGTTCACTGGTGTTGGAAAACTAGTTTGTCTATTTTAGATGAAATATTTGGATTATGCCATCCTGAACTAGTATAGGTACTCTGTTACTGTTTTGCTTTCTACCTTGTTTTTCATGTGGATTGTATTACCATGCTTTGTTCTTGAAACTTCTGTAGTTTATGGTAGAAACAGCACTGCAGGACAGTCACGGAGAATGCAGCTTGCAGGTACAGCATGGCCCTCCAAATCAGAGTGAGGTAAAGAGCAGTTTGAGAAGACAGTGAATTAAATCATACAGTGACCCAAAGTTATGTACAAATGCAGTCTGAGTGTAAGCATTTTTTTTCTGTACAGTTGAATGTTACGTGCTGAAGAAGTTCTGTTTGGGGCTGAAAAAAGGGAGTGATGATTAAAATGAGCAAAATTATTGAGACCATTTTTATTTCCTTTTATTTCTGGAGGAGATGAATAAAAGTTGCCCTGCTGATGAGAATTTATATGTCCATTTTGATTGTTGTATAGCATTATACTATCTTAGCAATATTTCATCAAACAATATATACTAACAAGGTGAAGCAAACCCAGTTCAATAACCTACCCCCACTTTTAATTTTTCTTTTAAAATTAATATTTTGGAACTAATTTCTTTATATAAAAGTCATCCAAGAGCTGCACTTGAAGACAAGGCTGGAATATAGGTAGACATACAATATTTACTGGAGAACTCCCTTAGCTTTTCTTCTAAGCCTATGAAATTCTTTCCAAGTATGTTCTATGATCACTTTTTCCTATTTTTAATAATATTTCTATTAGTTTAGCATTAATTATTGATAAATTTTATGGAAAGCAGGTAGTACTAAGATTGAACTTAAATGTTCGTATTGTCTACACAGTACTCTGGAACAGCCAGTGGACAACAGCAGACTAACATCTCGAAGTATTTACATGCTGCACTACTTGTTCCTACAGTGGACTCCAAAGTTGCTCACATGTAATATATATATTAATGCTGTTGAGAAGATGGGAAAAACACACCAGTCTGAGACCCTCATCCAGGACTAGTCAGCTCATTTATGGAGTTAAGTTTGGTTTCGGTTTGTGAAAGCTTTTGTCTTGAAGAAAAAAATTGGGACTTTTGTGTGGCAGCAAGGTGTAGTAGGAAAACTTGTGCATCTCCTTAAGCACACTATTTTTTTTTTTCCCTTAATGGGGATCTTGGCCTTACATTTTCCAGACACTGGTTTCATTTTGCTGTTTAATACAAAATGAGAAATAAACTTGAAATACACTTCGCAACTAGTTCAGAGATAGCAGCAGTATTCATGAAACCTTGTGTGGTGAACGGCTTTGGTATTCACATTATTTCCACTTGAAGATTTTTTCCTGTGGCTGAAGCATTTTGGACATCTAATACCTATAACAGCAAAGAAATACCAATTAACAAATAACTATAGGCATTAGGCATACAGCCATTACACTGTGATTTTTATTTTTAAAAAATGAAATAGAAGATTGGAAATTGACTTTGCATTGTGAATTTTGTGTGTTTATAATGCAGGAAATGATCAGATTAAATTCTTGATTATGTGTAGAAAGGGTATCCCATTTAGTGTACTGGTGTTAGGGTTTTCCCTAGACCAGCTGCTACAATTATTGAAGTGCATGATAAGATAATATCACAGATTCATTGCACAGCCTTGCCACTCAAAAAATACATTAATAACTTATATGTTCACTTGGGAGAGGTGGTAAAGTTTGGTTCTGTGTCAAGCAGAGACAGCCAGTCACTTGAATCTTGAATGTGTGAATGGTATTAAAGAAAATGAGGGTGACTTCACTAATTTTCTTTGATATTTAGTTACATCAGATGTAACAGAGTTACTATGTTTTGATCTAAATTCAAGACCTCGTACCAGTTCCTTACCTTAGTGTATCAATTTGGGGGTGGGGGTCTAATGGTGAGGTAGGTTACCTGTTCAACACTGGCAGGGTGTAGCTCCTAGTAATCTAAGAACAGATGCCTGGGAGTTGTTACTAATGGAAACTTAAACCTATACTGACTTTCAGGAGTGCATAGGTCTGTCCTGATTTTTAAAATGAAAAGAAGAGATTAAGAATGTTCATCTGAGAATAGCTAAGGAAGTCTCCATGGAAACAGTGTACCTAGCAGTAAGGAGAAGTACTTTTGAAAGTAAATGGCTGACTGCTGAGCTATGTTTGAAGTATAAATTATTAAATGAATAAAACCTTTATGAAAATAGATGTGCAATTACCTTCTGGATACAGTACTCTGAAGTGAGTACTAGAATTTGGAATTACACTGAAGAACGGAAGCTGTGCCTGCGTAGGCAGGATCCTAGGTCTGCACTTGGGCATCTTTTTCCCTTTCCCTTGAAGGGGGCAGTCAGTAGTGCGGAGCTCGGGGGCTGGCGGGGCGGTGGTGGATGACGGGGAGAGGACCTTCCCCCCACCCCCATGTCCCCAAGCCGAGGGTGCACCTGCGGGAGCGGGGCCGTGCCCGGGGGCAGCGGCAGCAGGCAGGCACAGCACTTCCCTCGGCTCTGCCTGCCAGCGGTTTTTCCCGGGTGATGCCGGCTGCCTGGCTTCACCGGGAGGATGGAAGAGCGTATAGAGAGTTACGGAGAGGCTGGGAGTTGGGACAGAAGGGATGCTGGGCTTAATGTGCCGGGGAAGCCTCAGCTGAAGTCAGTGGAAGAGTAGCATTTGCTGCATGCTTGGGGATGGGAGAGCAATACTGGTGGTCTGTGATTGTTGAAGATGTCCCTGCTCATCACAGGGGAATTGGATTAGAGGACCTTTAAAGGTCCCTTCCAAACTTTGCTATGATTGGAATGTACTCCTCTCTGGTCCGTATCTGCTTCCCCAGTGTTCTCTCTCTCATCTGTCCCTACTTGAGTTCTTAGCTGACAACTCTGTCGTTGCAAGCATGAAACAATAATAGTTTTCTCATTAAGAGTTCAAAAAGATTTTCAGTTAAAATTCGTATTTTTTTCCTTCTTTTAAAAAAGTCAAAACATCCCAACCAATATTTCTGAGAATTTATCTCAAAATCAGGTAAGACTTCTGCTAGACTAAATAAATTCTTTCAGCTCTCCTACTAATGAACCGTTAGATGAATTAAACTTAAGAGTTGTGTGTGAAGTTTTACAGGCCTCACTTAAGTTTATGGTATTGTTGGTAAGTGTGGCGTTGTGAATACAAATGCTGCGTAGCTTTTAGTCCTATTTTACTAGCTTTATTATCCCAATGTAAAATAAGAGAACTGTTTGGGGTGTTTCTGTTTTTAGTTGTGTGTTTTGTTTTCTTGCTATCTATAGAATCATTATAATAGTTCTGTATAACTGAAGAAAAAGTTGGTGATTTGTTATGTGGTTTTTGTCTTGTTGTTCCTCCTCATGCTGTTGCTGTAACTTCAAGAAGTTTCTATTTCATTGCTAGGATCCCTACTCTGTTCAAAGCTATATAAAAATCAGAAGGGTGGTATCAAAACCAAGAACTTACAGAGAGCATATATTAAAGCAGAAAAATTTTACACTGGGAGATGATGTGAACATACCAGTCAACACAGACACTAGTCTATTTTCTTAACCAACTTCCTTTACTGTGGTATGTATAAAAATAATAGTCCAGACACTTATTCTTCTAAATCACTCTTTAAATATTTTTTTACTATGAGGCAGTTTAATAGATATTTGAACTACTTTCAGATACATGACACAAAATAGTACGAAAGTGTATGATAATTTCAGAACTTGAAGATAGATAGGTCCTTTAGTCCTTTGGAAGTAGAAACTCCCTTTTGCATCCTGAGATGGGACCACTTAGAAGGATATGCAATTGAAGCCAAGCGACCTGTGTTTGGCACAATAAGGAATATAAGAAAAGTGAACATGGTCAAAGCAACAGGTTGGAAAGGGTTATTTTTGTTGCTCTCTGAAGGGATGAAAACAGGAAAGGTGGCACAGCCAAATAAAGTGTTTTCGGTTGTTACAAGATGACAGTCCAAAGGAGAATGTGATTTGTGTAGATGAGGAGGAAACTTAGTTGTGTGCCAAAAATAATAGAAAGCTTCATTTTAGCTTCCTGTGATTTAGAGGGACACGTTGAAGATCCTCCTCTGGCACTGCACCAGTATTTTAGGTAATAGAGTGATATTGTTTGTGAGTAAAGATAAGAGGCAAAGGGAGAATTTGTCGAAGGGGTATTCTTAAGTCATCCTGTGCTAGATATCCATGAGAAGCCATCAGGTGTTTATGTTAAGGCTTTGGCCACGACAGTACAAGTCTAGCCAATGCTAATGTTCTCTCATAAACCTTATAGATGTATATATCTATTCTCATGTTAAAATGAAAGGAGTTCCTTTCTTCTGCAAACTTGCTCTATCACAGGCATCTCACAGGGTCACATCCTCCTTCAGGCATCCACCTGCTCTCTCATGGGGTTCCCCATGGGCTGGAGACAGATCTCTTCTCCATCATGGACTCATTCATAGGTCACAGTCCTTTCAACTCAAGCTCAGACTGAAGTTCCAGCCTGTCCAGTACAGCAGGACAGGAACAGCAGCCACACTGGCCAGCTGCCATCCCATGGAGACACATCTGTATGGCTGTTATCAAAGCATTCCCAGGCACAATACAGTAAGGTGATAAGCAGTACAGCACTACAGCTAGCAGCAAAAGTACAAAAATGTATCCACTAAAAAGCTCTAAATTTACAGTCACAAAAGTGAACCCCATGGCAAGAGACAGGAGCCTGCTCATTACTAGCTAAACAGCACTAGAAAATTTAAATTCACTCTAGTATATCCTAGAATAATTAATTCATGAAACTTGTTAGCTAAAATACATATTTTAAGACTAAAATCAGGGAAGCTTTGAAGCATAAAACCTGAAATTAAATTCAATCTCCTAATGAAGCCAAAAATAATTATTTCCTTCACACTTCCTATGCTAAAGTTATTAACAAAATATAAAAATCAAAAGTCCAACTCTCCAAATCCCCCAACAAACAAAAAACCACTTCACTTTTTGGACTAAACTAGAATATTTCTCATCTTGTAAGATCTAGTTAAAATATGTATATTCAATTTTGTACCAAAACCCTCCCTTTCCCCTTAAACTGTAGAGCTCGAGGGTAGAGGTTTCTCTGAATTACTGTTAGTGGAGGACGTGAGAAAGTACTGGTTCAGTTTGAAGTGAAGGAGTTCTAGAGATTTCCCAACATCAACTGTTGCTGTAGGCAAACTTCCATGTGGTTGTGGGGTAAAGGAGAAATCTGTAAGTAGGAATACTTACATGTTTTTCTTAACTTGCAAGAAATTTCCCCTGAATACTAATACTTTTTTTTCATAAGTTTAGTGTGCTGTACATCTTGTGTTACGTGTTGAGGAAGGGATTTCATGATTTCCAGAATTTGCTCTATCAGTAAATTGCTGAATAAGATCCTATGTTCTCTGGCTCACATGCTGAGATTGTTTTCCCCAGGGTTTATTTTTCAGTATTTTAAAAAAAGAGTATTTTACTGAATGACAAGGGGTTCACAGCTTCCACACAAGACATTGCAATTTATTCATTTAGTTATTTATTTTAATCCAAACCAAATATTTTTATTTGCAGTAGTGCGTTTCATCAAGAAGATTATAACCTGTCATTTGTGTTCACTCTTTATACATCAATGTGTAAGAATAGTAGAACAAAGGACCTTTCATGTAATCTACATTGGAGCTTGCTGGCAGAAGGGAGTTGCCAAGCCCAGGAGTATGGATGATTCAGAAATACTGGTCCTTTCCCCTTGGTATGAACTGTGATTCAGTAGACTGGATAATGACATTGTTTTATTGCTTTGCTCAGTTGTGGTTGATCTCTAATGCAAATATTAATAACTTATGTTTCAGTTTGTTAACTGTATTCAAATGAATGTGTGTAATAATCCACACTTAGAACTGGTTTTGCTGTCTCGTGTTGAAATTGCTGACACAGATTAAAAGATTTATTTTCAATTGAAAGTCTTATGTTTTATGGTGCTGAATGACCTCTTGCAGTTTCAAAGCACACTAAGAAAAAATTCTGACTGTAAGGGGTAAGATGTGACACTTTAAATTTGCGTATGGAGAAGATTCTTGATTTTGGCATCAAGAAAGGTGTTCCAAAGATAACCTGATGGCTCCCAGCTGCTTCCTTTGCTGCTCTAACAGTTCTCATCNGGTCCGGCGGGGGCGGCGGGCGGTGCCTCCCCCGCGGCGGCGGCTCGGGCCGCCTCGGCCGCGCTCCGTGCGGCTGCTGGCGGCGGTCATGGGCCATGGGGGGGAAGAGCTTCCGCCTCGCCGTCCTGACTCTCGGCGTCCTGACTGTCGCCGTCCTGCTCCTGGCCGCCACCTCGGAGGGTGCGGAGCCGCCGCCGAGCTGCGAGGCGGTCCGGAAAGTTTTCCAGCTGCGGCGGCTTGGCCCGCTCGGCGGCGTCCCGGAGTCCCCGCGGGCAGGTAAGGCAGAGCTGGCGGGGCAGGAGGCACCGGGAGCGGCGGAGCCGCCGGGTTTGGATTTGGTGCCGCCGGCGGCGATGGATGGGTGGGGCCGGACCCCGTGGGCACATCGGGTCCCCCGCTTCTTCCTGCAGCGACATCGGGGCTGGCCCCTTAGTCAAGCGAGAAAACTCTCTTCTCGGGCTGTGAGTATTGGAGCACCCCGACACCTGCCTAAAACCTCCTTGTGCCCACCCACTTCCACTCCGTACCGAGCAGAGCGAGCCAGCTTCAGCTTGGGTCATCCTGTATCCAGCCGCCCGTGGGCAGGCACAGGGACAGCGGTGCCAGCGCGAACCCTGCAGGCTGGGCACAGCCACCGGAGTTACTCTGCTGCGAAATGAGAATGACTTACACCGCTGCAAGTGGTCGGGCTGCGCATTTTCCCTACTGGATATCTGCCTGTCACTGGAATGTAATGCGATAAAATTCCGGGGAAAGTGGTCTTTATGGGAGTTTCAGTATATCTAGCATTTGTATCAACAGTGAAATTTATTTTTAAAGTAGACCCTTAATGACGTTGCAAAGCACGGATGTAGTAAGGTGGACGTTTTTAGATTCGAGGTTTTGTTACCGGGTTTGTGAGAACCTCAGCTGAACTCAGAGAATTAAAATGCAAGTATTTTAGTGATCAGCGATATAGGATGAGAAAGCAACTTTTCTTTTACACGTCTGGAAAGCGTGTTCATATTTTGATGACAAGTTAACTAGTATATGTGAGTCAGTGCTTTTTTGACAGATAATGCAAAAAAAACTGAGTTAATGTCCCCCTCACTTTAAAATATCAATAGCTAGCCTCATTCATTTTTTTAAGATAATTTCTGTGGTTTTTATTAAGTCTGAAAGTTGAGATAAAGCATACTGGGTTTATTTTAAAGGCATTCCTCCAAAATGCAGCTGTAAATAACTCTAGCTTTAAATGTGACAGATAATGCTTAACACAGTAAATATTGCAGTGTGTAGTTTACAAATTAGAGTACCATATTTATTATTAGTACATTTATCAACATGTGTTGTTGTCTTCTTGCATTGTCCTAACCTAAAGATTTTATAATTGTCTTTGATATAAAGAAAATAAACACTTCAATTGGAAAGCCTGGTGAGACAGGTACTGTGCAAATGAAGGTGTCTGGAAAGTGAAATCTGAGTTACAGCCCTGTTGGCAATTTAGTTTTTGTGCTGATTATTTGTGTGAATAATCTCAGTATGAATTATATGGTATCACTTTTNGAATGACAAGGGGTTCACAGCTTCCACACAAGACATTGCAATTTATTCATTTAGTTATTTATTTTAATCCAAACCAAATATTTTTATTTGCAGTAGTGCGTTTCATCAAGAAGATTATAACCTGTCATTTGTGTTCACTCTTTATACATCAATGTGTAAGAATAGTAGAACAAAGGACCTTTCATGTAATCTACATTGGAGCTTGCTGGCAGAAGGGAGTTGCCAAGCCCAGGAGTATGGATGATTCAGAAATACTGGTCCTTTCCCCTTGGTATGAACTGTGATTCAGTAGACTGGATAATGACATTGTTTTATTGCTTTGCTCAGTAGTGGTTGATCTCTAGTGCAAATATTAGTAACTTATGTTTCAGTTTGTTAACTGTATTCAAATGAATGTGTGTAATAATCCACACTTAGAACTGGTTTTGCTGTCTCGTGTTGAAATTGCTGACACAGATTAAAAGATTTATTTTCAATTGAAAGTCTTATGTTTTATGGTGCTGAATGACCTCTTGCAGTTTCAAAGCACACTAAGAAAAAATTCTGACTGTAAGGGGTAAGATGTGACACTTTAAATTTGCGTATGGAGAAGATTCTTGATTTTGGCATCAAGAAAGGTGTTCCAAAGATAACCTGATGGCTCCCAGCTGCTTCCTTTGCTGCTCTAACAGTTCTCATCGGACTTCAGCTTGTAGACAGGACAGAGATTTGCCTCAGGAAACTGAAACTTTTGAAGATGCCTTGAATTCTCGGAAACTTTTGTGGGAAAAACAGAAGTTTGGCATTTCAAGCCAAACTGAATGGCTTACCTTACTGACAATGTTAAGCCTGTTGCTAGCAGTTCCCCAAAGCGCTACAATTTTTTTTTCTTTTTTTCTGCATGTTTTTTGGGTCAAAATTGCTCCCCTACCATGCCATCGCTTCCTTTGCCCTTGTGTTTCTCCTCCGCAACGCACACTCCCAGCACCCCGGGTGTACGTGGTGGTGAGAGGAGCTTTCCTCTCGTCCCAGCGCCGCCACGGGCGCCGGGCAGCGCGCTCCCGCTGCCGCCCTGGGCGGGGGCCCCTCCTCTGGCGGGGGCTGGNGGATTTGGTGCCGCCGGCGGCGATGGATGGGTGGGGCCGGACCCCGTGGGCACATCGGGTCCCCCGCTTCTTCCTGCAGCGACATCGGGGCTGGCCCCTTAGTCAAGCGAGAAAACTCTCTTCTCGGGCTGTGAGTATTGGAGCACCCCGACACCTGCCTAAAACCTCCTTGTGCCCACCCACTTCCACTCCGTACCGAGCAGAGCGAGCCAGCTTCAGCTTGGGTCATCCTGCATCCAGCCGGCCGTGGGCAGGCACAGGGACAGCGGTGCCAGCGCGAACCCTGCAGGCTGGGCACAGCCACCGGAGTTACTCTGCTGCGAAATGAGAATGACTTACACCGCTGCAAGTGGTCGGGCTGCGCATTTTCCCTACTGGATATCTGCCTGTCACTGGAATGTAATGCGATAAAATTCCGGGGAAAGTGGTCTTTATGGGAGTTTCAGTATATCTAGCATTTGTATCAACAGTGAAATTTATTTTTAAAGTAGACCCTTAATGACGTTGCAAAGCACGGATGTAGTAAGGTGGACGTTTTTAGATTCGAGGTTTTGTTACCGGGTTTGTGAGAACCTCAGCTGAACTCAGAGAATTAAAATGCAAGTATTTTAGTGATCAGCGATATAGGATGAGAAAGCAACTTTTCTTTTACACGTCTGGAAAGCGTGTTCATATTTTGATGACAAGTTAACTAGTATATGTGAGTCAGTGCTTTTTTGACAGATAATGCAAAAAAAACTGAGTTAATGTCCCCCTCACTTTAAAATATCAATAGCTAGCCTCATTCATTTTTTTAAGATAATTTCTGTGGTTTTTATTAAGTCTGAAAGTTGAGATAAAGCATACTGGGTTTATTTTAAAGGCATTCCTCCAAAATGCAGCTGTAAATAACTCTAGCTTTAAATGTGACAGATAATGCTTAACACAGTAAATATTGCAGTGTGTAGTTTACAAATTAGAGTACCATATTTATTATTAGTACATTTATCAACATGTGTTGTTGTCTTCTTGCATTGTCCTAACCTAAAGATTTTATAATTGTCTTTGATATAAAGAAAATAAACACTTCAATTGGAAAGCCTGGTGAGACAGGTACTGTGCAAATGAAGGTGTCTGGAAAGTGAAATCTGAGTTACAGCCCTGTTGGCAATTTAGTTTTTGTGCTGATTATTTTTGTGAATAATCTCAGTATGAATTATATGGTATCACTTTTGTCTGTGTTCTCATTCTGTAGCCTACTGTAGTTTTATGCTTTCTCTGTCATTGTCATTTATTTTGATTACTATACCATTCATTTGTGTACTGGAGATAGGGAGGAAATATGTTGACTCAAGAGAAGGAACTATAGTAGGTTACATAGGTTTCTGCTGCTCTGCTCCTCTGATTTCCTCCTTTCTCCTCTTGAGATTTTTTTATACCACCATGCACTTTCTTCTTTTGATTTTGACTTCTCTGCATTTACTGTTTGAAGGAAAAGCCGTGTTTGAGTTGTGAGAATATAAAAGAATCACTTTCTCTGCTGCTGCCCTTGCAAATGGTGGGCAGCAGGAGGTGCGGTACAGCTGCATGGTCAGCAGCCTTTCTGGCTGCTCTTTGAAGGAATTACATTGCTGTGGGCAGCCAGAGTTCTTGTTCTGAATAGCCTTGATGTCAGATATCATGAAATAAATAATTGCGAGCAGTAAAATATATTCAGAACTGGCAATGAGAAGAAAAAAGGGATTAAATGAGTATTTTAGAAAGTTTAGGTGTAATTAAAGGTGTTAGTAAACTCAAAGCATAATGTGAAATGTCAGTTTTTGCTACTGATCTTCTATGTTAAGGGTTCTTTTGAGGCAAGATGTAAAAATATCTTAAAACCATTTCTGATGGCCCTAAGAAATGTTTGTATATAAGAGGTCCACGTGCACCCATACAACACACACATTTTTTTGTAGGTGTCCACTTAGGAAAATAGGTGTCGAAGCTGCTTTTATGAGGTTTAATTTTGGTGCTGAAGAGTGGGACTTCTGGCAGCATTTTAATTTTCTTAGGGTTTCCATAGTGTTTCCAGTGGGGCTGACAGATGAAATAACTCTGGGAAACTTACATCTTTCCAGTAGTGCAGTGTGCAGTGGGTGGGATACCTTTGGCATCTCAGGTGCTCCTTGTGGGCAACCACAGTGGACAGCCAGTCCAGCTTGTGGCATCTTGGAGCTACTCTGTTATCAAATGTAGGCATTGTCTTCAGAATAAGCATAAATGCCTATACTGCATTGCCTCTGAGTATTTTAGTGGTACCTAACTTTTCTAAGAACACTTTCATTTAAATGTCTTAAGCTGGATCTTTGGGGTGGAGTAGGATCACCAGCTGAAGAACAGCAGGAATGCTGGTTGATGTATGGTTTTGTATACAGTGGAAGTCAAGAAAATTACAGGGCTTATATTTGCCTTGTTTTCATTGCATGTATGAAAAAACAGGCTGTACCATTCACATTTTTTCTCTGCTTAGTAGAAATAAAACCAGCAGCCTTAAATCAGTAAATCATGCAAATTCTAATTCTGGAGATTGTCATCTGTCTGTATTTTGAATATAAGTTAGCTCAAAACCCTATGCATTATTTTAAATAATTGGTTTTGCAGCTATTGTATAAAAGTTGTGTATCTGTAAGGGAGAAAAAAATACCTCTGTCATCCTCTGCAAAAATGACATCTATATGTACATGAAGGTGATCTTGAAGGATATGGAAACTACAAATTTGAGTTTGTGTTGTAATTCACATAGGACAGGATATAATGGTGTTGAAAATGGCAACTAATAATCAAGATAAATGAATATATTTACCAATCCCAAGTTATTTACTGCTACCCTTAGCAATCAGGACATTTGACTAACTGTTCTTGGTCTTTTGTAAATGTGATTTGGAACTATAGTACAGATTTATGCTCAGCCCCATCACGTGCTACATTGGAACATTTATTGCATTCATGCTGATTTTAAATGTTAGTTGCAAAAATACTTTTGTTTCTTCCTGTCTGATTCTGTGCTACAAATACATTTTTGGTGGGACTGTGCAGAATAACCTCAGTAATTAAAAATCCTAAAAGACACTTTTTTGCTGTATGAAATAAATGAATGACATGCTGAATGAAATAAATATAAAAAGTACTCAAAGGTTAGGTTTGGCATTTATTTTGTTTTTTTTTGATCAATATAACTTGGGTGATTTGAAAAAAAAATTGTTGTCTGCAAAATACTTTTTAACGTATTTTTATTTCCTATGTTCAAGATATTGTATATCCTTTCTATTATTGTAACCTAAGCAACTTCCTTCAAGACTTCTACTCTTTTACCCTATATGCTAGTAAAGCTAGAGCTTTTACTGATTTCAGCAGCTCATTTTTTTCAGATTAAATGGGAGCTTTTCTTGTTATCTTGATTGCAAATAATATTTCTTCTCTGGTTTCTTTCTCTCAGAATATGTAGAACAGAGAAGTTTGGATCCCCAATCCCTGGAAGTGTTCAGGGTCAGGCTTGATGGTACTTCGAACAGCCTGGTCTAATGAAAGATGTCCCTGCCCATGACAGAGGGTTGGAACTAGATATTCTGTAAAGGCTTTCCAACCCAACCATTCTATGGTATGATTTTAGCAACAGCAGACTAGGATGGTAAACCATTCACTCTTGCCTTCTTAACAGAGAGCCCCTGGGTAGGTATGTTAGTGGACAAATTTTCAGGCTTCTGTTGCACTAAAAAGCTGAATTCAGTGGCTTATTGAAAAATGTTACATTTGCTGTCACTGTAGAATCAAACAATTCCCAGTGAAGTGGGGGAAAAAAGTGCTGGAGATATTTTTTTTCTCAGCAGTTTGTTTTTTTGGTTGATTTCTGTTTGTTTGCTTTTTTTGGTTTTGGGGTTTTTTTCTCAGCACATGTTGGGAGATCATGTATGCAATTATGAGAACAAAAAGCATAAAACAGAGTGAAGACTGATTAGTATAAATTTTATTGCAAAGGCTTTCTGGTAAAGAACCATTATGAATATGAAATTGAATAAATGAGAAAAACCATGCTGGAAGGATGAGGTAATGTCAAAAAAAGTTGGTCTGCTGTACTATTGTTAATTCAAGTTAAAGTATTAAAATACCCCCTTAAAGTAACAATAGAAGTCAGTTTAAAATCCAGCAGGTTACTTTAATGTAATTCCAAGATCATGTTTGAATTTTAATTTGGGTTTCTAGTATAATTTACATGGAGGTAGTTTGGATTTTGGTTCTACCCCAAGTCAAATTAAATTTTTTTCCTGTTGTATGGAGGCAGGGACACTTCTAATTACTCTATTTGTTTAACAGGCATTCAGAGCTCTGGAAAATGATTTAGTTGGAGACAGAAAGTAAAATGTTCTGTCAGATCAGTTACTGATGTTCATTATATCACATCTGTTTTTGTAAGGACTGTTGCCAGCAACATAATTTTGTGTGTGTATGCACATTTCACCTCTAGATCCGCAAAACGATCACTGTGGAAAAAAAATTACAATATTTTGAGATTAAAATCAACAAAAAAAAATGGGCTCAGCCATATAGCAGCTCACCTGTCTCAATCTCCAGTCTTTCAGCTTTTCTAGGAAGTCATCAGTGCTCACTAGTCTTAGGACTTGATCTGGCTGGGTTGGCCTGAAAGGTGATGCAGCTCAATAGAAGACAGAGGTCTGCCTCCTGACTCTCATGCCAAGTAGGACAGGGTCATGTCTACATTGCTGAAGGCTGGTGTAATCCTCACTCCATGGGATTTTCTCTTGAATCTTCTTGAGAACCAATATGATGCTTCTGAGATGCCAAGACACTGTGGGTTCCCCTGCCTTGAAATTCAAGCAATCTTAGATACGGGAGGGCTTTTGGACAGGATGACATGTTTTGTTCAGTGAGCTGTAGCATGGGTGTATGCAGGGATGGCTTCACCTTGCTAGGGTGCTTCTTAGTAGGCAGGAAGATGAGCTTGGAGTGTATAAGGAAAGAGCCAAACTTGTACTGCAGTGTTGTCTGGAGTGCCCTTTGAAAGCAGTGTATAGAATGCACCATCTATTGAAGTGCAGGTGAGAGAAATACTGGTGCCTGCTAAATAGAGCCACAGAAAGAAGTGAGATGATAGTTCAAGTGTATCAACAGTCAGGGCCAGGTGCCTGAGGCTGATCTCCAAGTCTTTACTGAGCAAAGCTGAAGCACTTTACAACAATCATAGTGATAGCAAGTAATGCTAAATCTGGAGTGGTGCTTGTAACAAAAATAAGTTAATAAATATTAATGGATAAGCATGAGAAGGACTTATGTCTGATAGAGCTTTCAAATCCATTTTGAAATAAACCACTGATTTGACAATTGCTTCCAAGCCGTGTGGCATTTCAGTGGTGGCTTTTGAAAGACTGTTTGTCATGACAATCCTAAGTCTGTTTTGGGATTTTTCAGACCCTGGATTTGACCTCTTGGATGTCTAAATAGACAGGCAGAAATTTACCATGGATCTGGCATTTTCTGTTCCTGGCAGTTAATGTCATCATCCTGTCAGCATTTGTGTATCACAAGGTACTGAAAATACAGATTTGTACAGCTGAGACCACGAATAGAAGTTTGAAATCAGTTCCAGATAGGTAAACTTACACCTCAGAACAAGATCTTTTTCTTCCCAAACTGTCTTTCCTAGACTTGTCTAGATTATTTTCTGTTCTAAAACCTTTCCCATACCATAACTATTTACTTCAATATATGTTTATTACAGGCTAAGGTATTTCACTTCTGGCTGTTTTGTGATCTTACATCAAAGTGGATCACAGTGTAGAGCCATCAGAATTTGGTACTGAAAAGAGCCAATATGCCTTTTTGGAGTAGAAAGTGTTTTCTCCCTATGTTTCAAAATTGGTTATTGATAAAACAATTCTTGTGGAAGAATGAAAGTGTTTTAGATGTGAAAACTCAGAAAAAATGTGTAGGTTTTTTAATATTGCTTGTACTGAAATGCAAGGACCTGTTTAACTTTCTGGTTTACATGTCTTCTGAAACATTACCTATAAGCTGTTCCTCGTTCTGTATATCTCTAAAAAAACAACTACAAAAACACTCTGTGGGTTTTGAGCAACAATTCGAATTTTAATCAGTTGGGTTCTTTGTATGTTGTATTTGGTTACTTTTTTCTGGCCAATGAAAGCAGCAATGTGTTCAATGGGCCGGAAAAAAAAGTAGGTCAGTAAAATGTAGTTTATATGTACATGATTAGCAGTCTTAAAACTATAAAACAAAATTCCCTTAGGGTTGGGAATGAGATCCATGTACAAAAGATGCCGCTTAAAACAATATTTTTCATAAAATCAAGGGAATAAAATAATACTGAAGCATCATCTGAAGCAATATACAAATGTTCATTATTTTTTTAGGGTTTTGCTGAATATGTGTCTTCTTGAAGCTGTACTCAAGTCCATAAAGCCTCGATAAAGTTTCAGATTATCTTCTGCTTTACAAGAGGCAACGGTTTGAAAGCTAAGCAGTGCCTAATAATTGTTTAAAATACTAAGAAGAGTTTGGGTAATAGAGCTAATTTTTAGGTTACTTAATTTTAATATCAGACAAGTATTATTCATGTATGTGCCTGTGTACACAGGGAACTGCACATGAGCAGTTACCTCTATATTATTTGTTAATAATTAAAATTTAGAAGTTGAAAGGTCATGCAGAGGAAAATACGTTTCTATGTTTCTGTGAAATCTTGTCATATCTGTCAGTGAAATAACATATTTGAGAACAAAATATGGATTGGACTGTCAAATTTTGTATTAATATAATTTAAATTCTCATATTTATTCTTTCATGGTCTTTGTATCAGAAAGCATTGTTTAGATATTAAAAAAGAAAAACAATTGAATACCACATGATAACAAGGAAGGTGAATAATGCGTTTTATGCTTGATTATACTCCAGTTGTAAAGTTATAAAAGTACTGAATTTTCCCTCTGGCATTTCAGCATGCCCAAAATTAAAAAACACCCCACTCCTCTGTAGAAATATCTCCCAACCTATTCGGGAAGTAGGGACTCGGTGTCATGGTTTCATGGGAATGTTTGACATTTAGAGAAAGACACAGTTAGGGAGATTAGATGGGAAGGACTGCTCCATGTAGAAGTTGATATAAGCATATTCATTATGAACCTGTTGGGAATGAGCCTTCCACTGGTGTGTTTATAATGTCTGGAATTACTTAGCTTTTTCTAGTCCAAGATTTACAGAAACATAGGAATGCCAGCCATGGGCTGCTCCAGCAGTTCAGTATTCTAGAGGATCATAGAATAGTTTGTATTGGAAGGGACCTCTAAAAGGTTGTCTAGTGTGCAATGAGTAGGGGCATCTTCAACTAGATCAGATTGCCTAGAGCCCCATCTAACCAGATCGTGAGTGTTTCCAGGAGTGGGACATCTACCACCTGTATCATGATGTACAATATGTATTCGTTATATTTTTGCCAACATTAGTTAGTAATATTCACAGCTGAAACAAGATTACTGTGTCAGGGAAGTTATATTACGTGATTCTATTAAGTGTAATAAGTATATTCTTCCCACAGAATTTTGATAAGTATCCCCTTCTGTTGAACAAGACCAAATGTTTTAAAGCTTTGGGTATTTCTTCTATTGTCAATACCCATGTAAAAAAAATAAGTATCTGTTTTCTAGGTGTTTGTGTTTTACATACTTCTGTTTTATATTAATCAGTGTAACTGCCTTTTCCTTAGGTGTTGATCTCCAGGTTTGTACTTCTAAAAATCCAACATGCTGTACCAAAAAGATGGAAGAAAGATACCAGACTGCAGCAAAGCAAGATATACAGCAAGTGCTTCAAACATCAAGCGCTACATTAAAATTTTTAATATCTCACCATGCAGCTGCTTTTCAAGGTAAAACTTTCTGCTTTTTGTTTCTGAACTTGTTCATACTTTTATTGATTTTCATCTTTGATAATTTAAAAGTTATATATTAATTTTTAGGTTCTTCCTATGCATTTGTGCTTTCAAATAAAGAGTATTAAACCATGCAGGTATTTAGAAACTGCATTGCTTTTGAAATTGGTGGCTTTCAAAAATTATATTTAAGAAGAAGTAAGACATCATTCTAGTAAGATGCTTTGATTTTAATTGTAAACCTGTAACTTGATGCTCCTCTTTAACTTCTTTAATTTGGCCCATACTAAAATGCAAAATTAATGCCTGGAGTGCTACAAAAGAGAGATTTTTGTTATACCACTATTTCCACCCACTATATTCTTTGTCTGTTTCTAGTAGACATTCTTAGGTAGTTTGTTTTTAAGATTTTGAGGTTCTTTTTTATATAGGTTTCTATATTTAATTGAAAAAAATAGGTTGAGTGATAGTTCTTTTAATAAACAACAGCAGGTTACCTGATAAATAACAGTTATTTGGACTGGTGGTGGGGTTTCCCTTTTGCGTTTACTCTTCATATACTATTAATTTCGTTTTGATTTAATTAAGCATAAGTTAATGCAGAAATTAGTTAAGGAGCTGAGAAGATGTGAAAATAGTAGAGATACGAGGTTGTATGTGATGGAAAGAGATACAGTATGTATTAAGGACAAAGCCCTAAAGTCTTGTCATTTGTCTGTTTATATGTGCTTAATAACCTTTATGACCACTTGATTGGAAGGGATAACATGGTAACTTAATACAGGCTTGGGAAGTTGTACTTCTGGTAACTCTTATTTTTGACCTGTGATGCTGAAATAATTAGCAGAATGGGGTCCTAAAATGCAAAGTTGTCTTTGGAGTCCTAAAGCCTCCCCTTTTTTTTTAATTCAGGCTGTCTAATGCTGAAAACAAGCTGGAGTTGTGAGTTGCTCTCCATCTTTTGGGAGTTTTGCCAGTAAGCCTGCCTTAACGCAGCTGTCAAAGGGTGTTACAATCAGGGGATCATTGGTAAAATGTACAAAGAAATCTTTCCATCTCTCTTCTGCCTTTGTTCTTCCTTTCATCTTCTGTGTATTATCTTTTTCTTGGTACCAGAAGAGTTAACCTAGAGTTTTGTGCATATTATAATATGTTAAATTTGGTCTGGTATCTTTGGTCCATCATTCACATTTAAACAAATACTTTTCAAAGCATATACTTAAAAGGTAAATTTATTTTATATGCCTTACACATTTCGCATATTTTTGAAGTACATGCTTTAGTCTTCAGTAATTTCGTCTTTATTTTCCTTTTGTGTAAAGAAGTATAACAGAATGTTGCATGGATTCTGGTATTAATGAGATTTAAAACCTTTTTTAACCTTGAAGTGTAATTATGTGTGGAAAAACATGGTATTGAACATACCACTAATTTTTGAAGAATTGCAACCATTGCTAACTAAAAGTAAAGCTAAATGATTTCAGAATCAGAAACAATAATAAGATGCTGCTGCTGTTTTTTCAGCTTGGAATTATGGGAACATAGTAGGACATTATATCTGATCTGAATTCAGGTTTGACCCTGCTTTGAGCACAACTTTGGGCTGGAAACCTCCTTAAAGTCCTTTCCAATCTGAATTATAGCATGACAGGGTGCCTATGTCACCACCAAATGTTCAGGCATTTCTTTTCTATTTAGATGAGGCTGGGCTGGGCAGCTAGGAGTGTGATTATCTCTTCTGCTACTCTGGCAACAGGACAGACATCTCAGGAGTCATGCAGAAAGTGTGAAGGGGATTGTGGGGGTGTGTAGAGAATGGAGCTGATGTAATGGATTTATCACTGCTGTCACCTGCCTCTTCTCAAAGTATGTTGAGGCTGGCCTTAAAGGAGTGGACTAGATCCCAACAGAACATATAGCTAATGTTTTGTCTCAGTTTATTACATATTCAGTAGAGAGAAATAGGCAGTTAAAATAAGCAATGTGTATCTGACTCTGGAGGTCTTCAGAGGTGTGTTTTCATTCAGCATTAAATACAGTCTAGAGATCCTGAGTCTTCAGGGTGTCTAACTGCCAGGGACTTTATGGTGACTGTGTTGGTGAAATGAGGCAGCTGCCTGCCCATCTGTCTATTAACTTATGTGTGTATGTGTCTTTTTTGAGAGTAAATTCATCTATATAAATTGAGATATCTTTGTCACCTTTTAATGTGTGTGAAAATTCCTTGGTTCTGTAGTGTGGTAAGTGCTGCCTCCTGACAGTAACTACTGGCAATTTTCAAATGCTGCAAAAATTCCAGGTCTCTTAGGACATGACAAGCTACATGGTGCAAATTGTTCCACCTGTGTATTGGGTCCTGCTGAGTACTCTTACAATCTTTTCCTTATGTTTCTGGGTGTTTCAGAATGTGCATTTTCTTTTTTGTTGTGAATCTGTGTCTTTCTAATAGCTTTGAGGAATGGTAAGGAAAGAGAAGGATGGGTGACAAGGAAGTTAAATAAGATATTAATCTGGTAAGTGGGAGATACATTATGGAGAGCAATAAGTAATTTTTCCCTTGGGAAAGCGACTAGAGAACTTAAGCTGTATGATAATTTTTTTTCAAGACAGCCAATTCGATAGGATAACATTCTTGCATGTTTCTTATTTTTAGTATTTCTTGTCTTAATATTTAAGGAAGAGATTGTTGCTGCTGTACAGAGATTGCTATAACATCTCAATTCTAGTAACCATAAACCCAAATCCTTTTTAAACCTTATATTTACGTGCTGTGGAGACCTCTCAGTATTTACACACTCACTTTGTACATTTCTTAGATGTTAGTCGAAATTCACACTGACCTTTGTCTATACCTGTAATCAAAAGATTAACAAGTGCCACCAGGGTTACAGTGTAGTCACATTGCAGTGCTGGTTTTGGTGTAGAGAAAAAAAGAAATCCCTACAGTTTCTAAAATTTGGAGAGGAATTGAGTAGGCATTTAAGAATCTGGTGATCTGCAGTAGGATGGAGTGCTGTGCAACAGAATGGCAGATCTTGTGTCACTTCACTGTTTTTCTGCAAAAGAGTAAAAAGTGGGCATGTATGATGTAGAACAAGATAACAGCTTGTCTGGTTGAAAGGGAAATTCAGAGATAAGAATTTAGTTGTAGAGTCCAAAGCAAATGGACTTTTCTTTGTGCTACTATATTTGGCAACTCTAGTACTGTGGCATAGTTTTTATAAATATGGAAGCATCAATCATTTTTGAATGGGGATGCCTGTCACTGAAACAGTGGACTTGGCAAGTGTGTGTCTGTAATAAACTGCACTCTTCAATAGAGCATTACCTGTGTAGGAAAAATTTAATGCCTTTGCCATGTAAGTTCTGAAGTATATTGAGTCAGGCTTTCTTGATGCAGTTTCAGGTTTTTCTGTGAAATTATTGCTACACAGTAGATCAATTTCCACTTTGTCCTAGAGCAGAATTAAATAAAGTCAAATTGTTGCATCATATTGTTTGAGATCACAGTACAATTATTACATTTAAATAGGATAAAGTTTTAGTTGGTAGCTAAAGTAAATTGTGTGAACTAGAAAATGTGTTGAAATCTTCAGAGCTGCTTTCTCTGGTAAGCCAAAAGAAATAACGGCATTTCTGTTCATCTTTGTGAAATTAAATGTATCCTGGCACTGATTCAGTTGCTCTTCATTTGTGAGATTTTCTGAAGAATGATTTGAACGTCAGAAAACTTTCAGCTAGAGCTGCTCTATCTCTCATGGTTTCAAATTAGATGTTGCCCTTCAGATCATTTGCAATACCAAGTGCTTTGATGTGCCAACATTTTCTTCTTTTTCATCTCCATTATTCTTTATATTTTAAGTGTGATACAAATAAGTCTAAATGTAAATACTGCTGAATCCTAACTTGTTTTAATCAAATGAAACTTAAGAATTCTATTAAAAGACAAAAACGTGGACAGGTTGAGAGTCACTCTGTTATATTGAGGGATGAGGGTCTCAAAAATATCTGTGGTTCACCAGAGTTATGTTCCTCTTTCTTGGTTGCTCTTCATCCCTTCCCCGCAGCTATAATCATGCTCCCCTCTGGACTGAGGAAGTAGGGAGTTTAAATAACACAGAAGAATCTAATATAACTTAGATTTGGACCCTGAATGTCTGTATATACATAAAACACAGCATTAAGGGACTGCTCTAAGTCCAGAAATCTGGAAATTTAGGTTAATACCTAAAACTTCATTAGTAATCCTGAGTTGTATTTCTGTATTGCAAGCAAGTCTTATAGTTTCAAAGGGATTTGGTTCTACTCTATCTCATTTTTATCTTTAGATACTTATGTGCCTGTATGTGTGCTTGGCCTGTAGGTACTCCTGGGGTATCTATCTATCTATCTATCTATCTATCTATCTATCTATCTATCTATCTATCTATCTATCTATCTATCTGTCTGTCTGTCTATCTATCTATCTATCTATCTATCTATCTATCTATCTATCTATCTGTCTGTCTGTCTATCTATCTAGTAACAGTTCTATCTATCTATCTATCTATGCAAAGGGATTTAATGGACGGACTTCTGTAACAGTTTTCACCACATCGGTCTTGTGTTAAATTGTTCTTTTGAAGTGTGCACTTGTGCTCTTGGATTCTAGTGTCAGCCTGTTCGTTTACCATCAATTATTCCTCCTAGTTATGATAATGTCTGAGTTACAATTAAGCTGATGTCGGTGCACTGTTCAGTCTCGTACTTGGTGAGTAATAAGATTTATTTTTCATATTTTTGTTAGTACCCAGCTAACTACTGTTTTGGTTTGTTTCTGTAACACAGTGATCAATATAGACATATACTAATTTAGATTTTTTTTTTATGCTTTATAAAGTTCTTATGCATTTGAAAAAAGAAGTGAAGTACAGATTTAAAGCACCATTCTCTTGGGAGCAGTGGTGATAGAAAATTTGCATTTTCATGGATGCCTGCTTCCTGCTTATTCTGAGAACTTTGGGAAGTTTTCCTGATTTTTCCTAACAAAATGCAGGGGTTTGAAAGACTGAATTCCAGCAGAGAAGGTAGTATAAAGTTGGTGGTTTTGAATGAATGTTTAGTATTATTTCAAAGGTAGAATTGCCTGCAGCCTTTTAGATTTCCAAGATTTTAAAATACACATGGAAGTTTTCACTTACTATTTTTATTCTGTGTTAAGATAAAGAAAAAACCCAAAAAGTTAGCAAGTCAAATCTTGTTGAAAGGCAGAACTCAAAATAGGGCTGACACAATGGAGACAAAGTAGAAAAAAATTGTTGTTCAATAGGAACAAATGCTCCATTTAGTTAGGGAAGAACAGTGGAAGACAGTATGGGGGGTATCTTGTAAAGGATTTGTTCTGTAGAAGTTCTGTGAATAATGATAGATCAAAAGACAACAAAAGTCAGCAGTTTCATACTGTTGTCAGGCAGGCAACTATTTTAAGATTCTTAAACAGAAAGACAGCAGAGATTTGTGAATCGAAATTCCTGGTTTGCATTGATAAACTGGAGAACATTGTTCAATTTTGGGTGGTGTACTTGAAAAATATGGACCAATTGGAAAGAAGGGAGAAAAAATATGCTCTGAAATCTACATAGAAAGAACTACACGTAAGAAAGTGGTTATCTCTACTCCTTTATAGTAGATAAAGCCCAAATGGTGTTGTACTGCAGCAAAGAAATTATAGGCTCAATATTAGCAAATATTTTCCAGTGACAACATTAAAATGCATTTGGCTGAAAATTTTGGGGATTCTCTATCTTAGAACCAAGCTGCTCAAGAAAACAGTTTCCATTACTTATGTTTTAAATAAGATCAATTCTGCTTGCAGGCCATGGGTTAGACTGGACTGCTCAACAGACTTTTCTTGGCCTTAGGGTAGGTTTAAAATGTGATTTGCAATGAAAAGCTAAGTGATTTGAATGTTTTAGCTAGTTTTAAGATTAATCTGTGGGTGTTATGCTCTAGCATAGAGCAAAAGGGTTTGTTCATTAAGCTCTCTCCAAGAAGATTACACAGTTCTTTACTATAACATAATGGCATGGATTGCTTCAGTCATAAAGACACTTACAGAATGGGTTTAAATTTAGAATATTATAGATCAGTATTAAAAGAACACAAATTTTTTCGTAACTTGGTCCTTTTTATTAGTTCTACATTGGAATTATTGTGTATAGAACTAATAGATCTGTACACTGTCACTTCAGCAGATATTATGCTATTATGAACTGCATATTCTACATGGGAAATTCAAAGAATTGTGCCATTTATACAGTAAATAATGTCTTGTTTTTAAACTTAATTTTTTTTTTCAAATTCCATCGGTGAACCTGACAAACTGCTTAGAAGTGGAATCACATACTGCATTTCAAAGGCTTTGTAAGAGGTAAAGCCAGTTTGCTTTCCCAAAGAAGTAAACCTAATTTTATCTGGTCTTAAGTGGAATTTTTAAAGATAAGTATGTTTACATCTAGAGTGGATTAATCTGATTGTATTTTAAGTGACATTTTAAATTAGAAAACCATCATGCCAAAACAGCAAAAAGGAATAGTGAGAAAGGGTAGAATTGCATCAAATTGGAATTAATCAAATTAATTAAATCAATGAAAATACATTATTACAAAATCTAGAAAACCATGCACTGACTTTTCCTGTAAAAAATTAAACCTGTACTTGAACTAGATGAAGTAGGATAAAGAGAGAATTAAGCCAGGTAATATGCAAAAAAGGATTGTACTGTATACATAAACCTGGGAGGAGAATTTTGCTCCTGTGGAGACAAAAAACCAGGGTTATCACTGAAGGCCTCAGGACTTGCCAAATGCTATTGGAAAGCTATGGTTGGACAACTGAGCTGAGCCCAGTGTCACCATTGACTGCAATGACAGTTTGGACACTTAGCTGAATTTCACGCATTTAGATACCTACACTGAGGTGTGTCTGAAGCTGTGCCCCAGTGAGTCTGTTCTACACACCAAAGTAAAGGCCCTCAGAAGTTCCCTGCTCTCTGAAACCTTACAGCCATCCTATCTGGCAGTGCAAGGGTGTGAGTAAAGGTTGGGAATAGAAGCAGGTTATTGAGCATTAAGCTCACACTTGAGTTTCCAGCCTATCAGCTGCTTGGAGGCGATTGCTTTTATCCTGATGTAAATGAAAGCTGGCTTACTGCTTGGAGTTTCCCTCCTGCTGGAGAGGTGGAAATGTGCAAGAAGGTTCTGTAAACATACTGTCAAATTTATTGCTCACAGGTTTGCTTATCATGTGACAGTTTACTTGCATGCAAAATAAAAAGTGATTATTGACTTTTCTTTCTGTTCTTCTTGAATTAAGCGGAAAGGTATGTGTGTCATGTAATGAAGTAGGTGACAGTGATTTTAACAGAGTTAATGAAACAAACTTAACTAATATAAAACATGTCATAGGTAAGTGTAAGTCGCTGTACTTTGAGTCTTAAAAGAGCTATTGATACAAGTAATATCCATTTTTAATAAAGCTATAAATTTAATCTGGCATTAAAGGCTTGAATTTAGGTCTGTGCAGATTAGAAGAATGGCATGACAGAGATCTGCTGATCCTTGAGTTCCAGAAGACAACATTTTGTATTCGCTATTTCAGTGCATTTAAAATGCATATGCATTGCAGGTGACAGTACAGCATGCTACAGATCTGCTGTAGATCAGCTGCATAGCCATTCAGTACTTGTACAGTAGCCATTTATGTAGGGGTTTGTGATAGTGTCTTAAAATACAGCAGAATTTACTGAGGACAGTTGGCTGTTTTCTGGGTTATTTATTTTGCAGTGTGTAACTCTTCTCTATTTCAGCTGTCTTCTTCTGTATACCCACTTAATATCCGCTGTGATAGAAGCAAAGTGAAAAATCACCTGTAGTTTGATGGTTAGGGTACTTGTGTGCCACAAAGCTCCAGTAAGTATTTTTAATTATTTGTATAATTTATAAATATAGCCTGCACTTGCAGGCCTGAATCACTGTAGAGCCAAGTGTTTTTCAAGAAATGTAGGAGCTCTGGGCTGGATATACTTCGGGTGTCCATATTTCATCTATTTTATTGCCCTTTTCAGTGAATCCTCTAAGGTCACCAGACTTTAAAAGAAAGGAATTACTTGCTGATTGGGAGACAGTTAACTAACTTACCTTAAGAACAAAGAGAGATGTATCTAAAGTCCAGTGGACATTTCCCTCCACTGCTACCACTGCGATAGCCATGGACTGGCTGCTTGTGGAAATAAACTTGTGCAAAGTACAGCCAAGATGTTCTTCAGGGCCAGGCTTGCTATATGGCTAAGAAGATCTCTTTCAAATCATGTTAATGTGTTATTTTTAAAGTGAAGTATACCAACCTTTGTTCCCTAACTGTGTAAAACACATCATGGATATGTAAATATATTTATTGTTATGCATCTGAAAATAATTAAATATTCGAAGTGTGTTCCTTGTTCTTCATGTTGTGCCTATGAGGTCTTTTGAGTTTTGTAAGGTGGGATAATGTAGTTATAATTATGTAGTTATAATTTACAAGGTTTTTGGATGTTCAGAGAAGGACTAGAAATTTAAAGTTATTAAATAGCTTTCCTTTGTGCTTCCACTATGTAATAAGTGAAATAGTTTACATGCTAATTTTCTTTGTTTTGCCTAACACAGTTTTAATGTTTATTTTAAACAAATTGCTGGTGATGTAAAATGCCTGATTATCACCAGCGAGATCTGTTCGCTCCGGATCTTGTTACTTAAACGTTGCAAGCCAGAATCCTGTAAGCAAAGTAAGGCCTAGTTCAACCACATTAAAATTCTGTGTACATTTTAATTTGATTTCAGCTGTGTGACCATGTTATACTGAGGCTATTACCTGGCTCAGTGGTCCCACAGACAATTTCCCTTTCTCATTCCGATTTTATTGTAAATGATTGTCAGCACAGTACAGGAAACTGCAAATTCAATTTTGATCAGTCCCATGAGAGACTTGATTCTTCATGACTTACTCTTGTTGTTCTGAAAATAAATTGAAATAGCCATCTAATTTAAGGGTTTTCTTCAGAGTAGAGGATTAAAATC
This sequence comes from Alaudala cheleensis, assembly GCA_013398995.1. Classification (NCBI taxonomy): domain Eukaryota; kingdom Metazoa; phylum Chordata; class Aves; order Passeriformes; family Alaudidae; genus Alaudala; species Alaudala cheleensis. Next base: position 452,858 of record VWYE01024128.1, read on the forward strand.
TGTTTTGTCTGTTAATTTGTTTTATGCAAGGACTTTTTCTTTATTGTGTTTTTAGGTAGAAGCTAATATTTAAGAAAATTTCATAGTGATTACTCCCATGGGAAAGATTTAGTTCTTCATTTAATATTTCCATTTTATATTTAATGGTTTATTAAGCTGGCTTCCCCCCCCCCTTTTTTTACACCTGGGGATCATAAACGTGCTGTTTTCTTTTAAAGACAGTGTTTTTTGAGTACTTATTATAATTTAGGATTTAAAGAGCTCTTCCTCTACTCAGTGCACTTAGTCCTTACTGAGAGGCAGATTAATGGCCCCTTTGGTTGAAAGAACTTTGATTTTTCTTCCTCTTTCGGTGCTGTTACTGTGGTACAAACTAGCCCAGAACATGGAAGATGAAATAGTGAGGAGTTAGAAGGGCACCAGGAAGAGAAGAAAATGTAACTGAGTAAGAACAAAATGGTTTAATGACATAGTTCAGTGTGACCCTCCCAGAGGCAAAGGGAGATCATTGGGATGAGGTTCAGGGTTTGATTCAGGAGCACAGCAGGCATCTATCTAGTGCTGTTTTAGCTGTCATAGGGTGTCCTTTCTGTCCTCCAGGCCTTACACTACAGCAGGGTGCTAATCCCACAGAGGATATCCTGCAAAACCTTGAGACAAGCAAATGACACTATTCTAGGCAAAAGATTCAAGTTTACTCTTTCAGAACGTAGAAGTCAACAATGCCATGTCTACAAGTGAGGTAGGGGCATTTAGTCCCATCATGTTCAAAGGAAATGAGGTCAAATTTGTCTGCTTCAGATTGAGTCAATTCCAATGATTTTGCTTACATGAATTGTATATAAGACAGAGGTATATTCTTAAAGAAAGGGGCTAAGTTATATTGAAGCCCTAGACAATGTCACTGTCACAGAAGAGTCTAGGGAAAGAAGATTTTAAAAATTGCAATTCAAATTGCCACTTTCCAGGAACATCCCAGTTTTTGAGTTAAGATGCCAAACAGACAAGGCAGCAGGGTGAAAGAAAATCATGATACTAGGTTTGTTCTTGCTTCTAACTACAGATTTGCTTCACTAGCTGAAATAGTTCTTTGATACTCATCTTCCCTCTCTGCAGTTGCTACGGTTCCTAATGCCACTGGAAGAGAAACACTGTCAAAAAGATTTGGTAACATGCACAAAGGTGCAAGCATTTTGCGTATTTTCTTAAAACTCAACACCTTTTATAAAACCAATCAAGAGCACTTATACTAGTGACAGAAATAATGAAAAACACCCATGTCAGTTAAAGATCTTCAGGAAATATTTGAATATTAGCTTATGTCTGTTTGCTCATCACAGGAGTGGATTAAAGAAACTGAATAAGAAAATTTGAGATGAATAAATCGTAAAAAGGCTATCTTTAGACAAATAATAAGGGAATTATAAAATTAGGACATTACAGAGAGAAAAGGGGAAAATAGGTGTGTCTTTTTAATGTCTTAATTTCTGTAGAACTTCACAATTTCAGTTTCCTCACCTGCTGTGCGTATAACTAAACCCAACAGTTCTTTCTTGAGAAGATCACGACCTAAAATGATGGTAAGTATCAGAAAGGAAGGTGAAAATCAAAGGCAGTATTAAGAATTAATCAACTACTTTTTACAGAGAATCCAGAAAGTCTGTTTTCTGCTTCTCAAATGAGGACACTACTCTCCTTATGTAACCTAAAGAAAAAAAGTTTGGGTTTAATTTAGGAGACCATGACTCCTCTCTCCTCTGTATTATCTAGCTTTAAATTGCTGTGAAACACAGTACAGCTAGAAGCTGCAGCTGTAGTTGAAGGAGCAGTACTCTAACTTAGCTCATTTACATGAAAATAACTTCTGTGACACTGAAGAAGTCTGGCTTTGGCATCTTCTCACTGGTCATGTTGAGAATTCAGAACAAGTGATAGTTTTTAACTTATCACACCTGAGAATGTAAAACTTCGCACAGTGTGAGAACACTGTTGCAGCATTTTCATGAAAACTTAAAAATGAAAATTCTGAAGACCACAAAAGTTCTATTTAATATTCTAGGAAAATGAAGCGAGAAAATATTCTGAAGAGGGCATTTCAAGTTTAATTCAAAGTCTAAATTGTTTCTCAAAAAATCCTTCTAACTTACTTACTGGTATTGGTTACTTAACACAAAGCTTTAAAGCATGGACAAATTCTGGGGGAAAATGTGCTGGTTTGTTCTACACGTCTATTTTCGTTTTTTTCCTTTACTATTTAACCTTCAGAAGTTGACACTACCTGTTTAATATGGAGATGCAGTGTTAGTAGCATTCTTTTGCTGTCTCTTGGGTCCGCACTGACGGAGCATATACTCGGTGTATGAACATCAGTGAGCTACTAAGTAAATCTCCAGTGGTGAATGCATTTTGTAGGCATGAGGAGGTACTCTGCTGTTTGAGATGCAGTTCCAGTATCTAGGCATAAGCAGTATCTAGGCCAGTGCTTCCTCATTTGGTTAATATACATGGGCCGGATGGACCCACGTAAGAAAGTTCTTCAGATTTAGCATCCATCAGCTTTTGAAGATGCACTGCAAGAAAATGCCAGCCACTGCCCTGTTTTGTAAAGAATTATTTTGCAGGCCTGAGGTGTGCTACAGCAATCAGATCTACAGTCGTGTTCCAGTCTTAAAAATGGTGAGTGTGAATGTAGGAAAGCATTCATCATAGTGCAGTCTGGCACTGGAATGATTCTTTGAAATATATATTGTGTCAATTTAAAAAACTGAATGCAGTCTACTCCACACACTTCCCCCCATGTTTCTTCCTCATGCAGTAATCTAAGGGAAGACCACTAAGTTATTAAAACTCTCCAAGGAGCTTTACATCTAAGTGGGATGTATCATTGCATGTGTATCACAAAATTCTTTTTTATTTTCTTATTTAGACAAAAGTCTAAATACCACATCAAGTGTTTATGGTTGATTTGAATACTCTTTGCATGCTTTATAAATTTTTAAGGACCTTAGGATTTGTGTGGTTTTGTATCCTAAATAAATACTTTCTGGATGGTTTGGGTTAGGAGCATCAAGTCACATTACCTATTTAGGTTGCTGAAATCGCTTACTTCTTTCAACATCACAGAATTGTACACCACTGACATTATTGCTCTGTGCAGTCAGTTTTTGTATAGTTATTCATTAAGGCTTTAAAAAAAATGGTAATGGCCAAAATGTCTTCCTTTTATTTCCACTCTTCTCTGTGATTCATGCTGTCTAACTGAATTTGTGTCTGCTTTTAAGATAGTAGTAAAACCTGAGACCCCCTGATGGGACTTCAAACTATCAAGTTTTACAACAAAACAGGACTTTAAACATTTTGTCAAAGCTTTTATTACTTGATCACAGATGGAGAAAGGTTGTGCATGATAACTACTTTATTTTTTACAAAACTGAGATACTTTGAGCATCTTGGCATCTTAAAACACTGCTGTTTCTATGAAGAAACAATTTCTGCCTGTTCCTGCCCCGAGTCATCTTCCTTTTATCAAATGCAATCTGTAGCACTATGAAGACAAAGAATGATATTGGAAGCAAGCTTCCATGATTTATTATTAATTGCTAAATGAGTCTTTACGTAAGTAATATTTTGCTTCCATTCTTTTGCTTTCCATTCTTAAGCTTAACATGCCTTATTAAGTGAAACCAGGTGATTCTCTAGTGAATATTATTTTGAGCAGTTGTTTGGGTTTGCTTTTAACTACCTTTTTTGATTCACGACTCTGTTGCTATAGTGAGTCTATGGGATTGAGAACATTCCTAGCTGAAGGAAGTAAACAAATGGTAGGAAAGAAAAATAGGACTTGTATAAATCATCATTAAAATTCTGATTTTTACTAGATTTTATTATATAAAATAAGTTGAGCAAAAGTTTGTAGATGGAGATAATTTCACTTTCGATCTTTACTGAGTGGATAAACTTTCAACTATGTGTTTTTAACTTACAAAAAGTTATTATCCTTATCCAGAAACCCTAGTCTTAGCTGTTAGTGAGGTCACCAGAGTTATAAGAACAGTATAGTAGTACACAGCATACTTTAGGTGTAAGAAAATTAATCTAAAGAGAAAATTCTTGTACTCCTTGCTGTCTCAAAGAATTTCTACTTCAGGAATTTTTCTTTGAGTCTTTTCTGTTGTTCACTCCCAGATTAATTCCAACACCAGTATCTAGTTGTCCTTTGAGCATCAAGGCCCATTCTAATTTACTTGTAGCTACTACTCTAGTAAAGTTATGCCTCGGATGACCTCTGAGAACTGCATTAAGTGAAAGCATTTTTACTTTTGATTTATGTTTTTCTCTTGTCACTTTGATGAGTTTTCAAAAATCAGATGTAGCAACTGCTTCCAAGTATTTACTTTGTGAGAGCACAATAGCCAGAATCTTTCCTAATGCTTTAATTATGCTACTTTTTCTGCAAAACTTTGTGTTTGTTTCCCTCTCTTTCTATTCAGGGAGGGAAAAGATGTCTACCTACAAATGGACAGCAGGGGGACTTGGACTCTGTTCTCTTTTATATTTATGTGTTGTATTTTAAACAGCTGGTGGATCCAAAGCATAGAATGCTTCCAGCACTGACAAGACATTCTTGTTCTGTCTCCAGAGCAGGACTTAAACCCCTCATTCTTTCTGCCTTTATCTCTGAGTTTTTGATGATAATGCTAGAGATAGATTTCTCCCTGCTCTCCTTTCCACCCTGAGAACTTTACATCCCAGGGCAGAGGGTGACTGGCTGACCTTTCACAGGACTAGTGAGAGACACTTGATTCTACACGGCTTGTTAATCCCAAGGAGAAACCCCATCTGTCTCTTTCCTGATTTAAAGAAAGTAAGTTGAGATTTGGAAAAATGTTCGGGTTGTTGTTTGGGGTTTGAGATCAATATTTATGTATGTATACTTTCATAATTTAGTTGCTTTTCCTCTGAGTTATGTGTACAAAGAGTTAATCCACTTTTGTTGGGTTTTAATACATCTTAAAGAAAATTGTCAACACTTTATGTGTTAGATATTTTAACAGTGTGCCCATCCAGATCTATTCTGTTGCTGCTTTTTTTTCTGTTTATGTACAGCACAGAGATCATATTCTTCCTTGTCTGAGGACGCCACAGACAACTGGCTTGGCTAAGGGTAAAGCCAGGGCCTAAAACACAGAGGAGCTTGAGCAATGAGCTGAAAAGTGATCGAAAGGCTTGTTGTGAAGCTGGGGGGAGAAATGTGTTCTTCAGGGAAGAATTTTAAACTTTATTCCCAACCATTGTGCTAGGAAACTCTAGCATACCTTACTTCAGGAGAATGCTGCAGTGTGTGTACAGACCTTTTGTTTTAGTAATTTTCCTTTGTGTCTATGAATATGGATTTTTTTCTTTTTTTCCTTTTTTTCCTTATTTTTCATTGAAAGAGATTGTTGTCTGTCTGTATGATCTTTGGACCAATTCCACAAAATTAATCTATTGAAAAAATAAACCCCATTATTTGCCAAGAAAACACAGGTGGTAGTCACTCATGTTAGAATCCCTGATAATGCCTTTGATAGATACACCTAATTCCTCAGCAGAATAAAAGTGGACAAACAAAAACATATTCAGTCACAGATAACAATTCATGGCCCGCTCATATAGCAAGACGGGTCCTGGTTCTTCTTTAATGTACTTTCCCTTCTTTATATCAAATTTTAAGTTGCATGCATCATTCTCTTGCTCATCCATGCACTTTTCCTGTCTGATTTATCTGATGTTCCTTCTTAGGCTCATAACTTTCTTTATCTATTTGTAGTTAGCACTTTCATTTGAGATTAAAATCAGTAATACTAAAAAAAAAAAAACCCACCAAAAAACTGTTCCTGTGTATTACCCAAATTAACCTTTTTTTTTTTTTTAATTTGGTTTCCTAAGCACAAACATTAATATTATATTCAGTAGCCTGAAACCTCTTAGCTGGCCTCAGGCTTTCTTCTGGAGAAGCACAGGTCTCCTGTGAATCCTGTGCCACATCTTCCTATCACAGATACTATGGAGATCCTTCTGTTGAACTGCATGGTTTAGCAAGTTGCTTTTGTGTGGTTGTGTGGTTATTCAAGTTGTTTTTAAGCAGATTTTATTGATACTGCATTGGCAGCAGTTAAACTGCTGGAGAGTGGCATTTTTAACACTGCTGTTTAGGAATTAGCTGAGTGCAATGAGACTGGGAGAATAAGCTATTTTTTGCTCAGGAGGCATGAAGAGTTTAGTATATAGTTTCCTGGGATGCATGCAGAAATCTGGCTTTTCAAGAAGGAACAAGGTACATGTTGTGGTTGCATCCTCTTAGAGTCTTTACTGAAGCTATACAGTTGTTTTGCCCTGTAAAGCTTTCAGCAGTCCCATAATGACTAGAAAGTATCTTGATTCCTCCAAAGTCAATTGATGTCAGCTGTAGAATTACACAGATGGGCTAATGTCCAGTCATACATTTTTTTAAATTTTCATTTTTCTCTTTCAGATATTGTTGCTCATTAAAATACCTAGGAGCCAGATTCAAATCCTGTTGGGGGAATGTTGGACAATGCTTTGGTGTGAATCAAGACTTGAAACATTCATTCTGTTTGATACACCGTATGCAGAGATAGAATCACGTGCTCCCTCTTTTTGTTGGGGGCTGGGGCTGTTGCTGAGGGAGCTGAGGATATATAGCCTGGAGAAAAGAAGGCTCAGGAGTGACGTTGCTGTTCTCTGTAACTGCTTGGGAGGAGGCTGTAGCAAGGTGGGGGTCAGTTTTTTCTCCCAGGCAGCCAGCAACTGGAGAAGACAAAATGGCCTCAGGCTGTATCTGGGCAGATTCAGGTTGGACATCAAGAGGAGTTCACAGGGGAGGAATTACTGAAGTACCCTTAACTGAAAGGGTTGTTAAATGTTGGAATGGACTGCCCAGGGATGTTGTGGAGTCACCATCTCTGGAGGTGTTCAAGCAATGACCGGAGGTATGGTCTAGTTGACAAGGTCATCTTCAGTCAGAAGCTGGACTCAGTGATTTCAGAGATCTTTTCCAACTTAATGGATTCTCTGACTCTTTCAGTGTTTAGTGTTAGGGTAGCAGAAACTCAAAATACCCTGATAGCATTCATTGTTTCAATGTACTTTTTTTTGTAAGTAGACACCATTTGTTTCATGGCTTAGATGCTTCTGATGGCAGTTCTTATTGTTACTGCATCCTTTCCCAAAAAGGCTTAGAAGTCAGAAGAAACAGCATTTTCTTAGGTGCCTCTGAAACTCTTAAAAAAAATAAACTCTCTTTTTAGACAGTGTGAATATTTCAGTCAAAACTAACTTGATCAAACATAACAGATGACAGAGATTTTAACTGCACTTTCAAAAGACAGCTTTGTTGATAATGTGAAACTTAAGCAATTAGTTTGCTTTCCAGACTTCTCAGCTGTTATTCACAAGGAGGGTATTGTGAGAAATTCTACTCTTGCCTTTGACCCTTTCCTTCACACTTATAAATACATGAAAGTGAAAACCAACGTTCTCTGTTCTTTATAAGTTTTTCACTTAAAGCTCTCTTAAGAATAACCATGAAGAATTGCATGTAAGAGTTTATAAATATAGTTACTCTAATGCTTCTCTTTCAGGAAGAATGAAGAAAACCATTGTGGTTACATTTGTTTCAAAAGTTCAAATTCTTTGTCTTGAATGTCTGCAGTATCAGTCTGAAGGGAAGTAGTTCAAAAAGAGTTTTATAGCTAAAGAGTTTTCCATACTGTAGCTCAGAGCCTACAAGCACAGTAATTAATCAGTTTTCAATTTATGTTGTCTTTTCTGGTACACTAATAGCGTGAGATTTTGCAACATACACTAATGTGTTCAGATTATATCCTTTTTTCTTCTTTTACAATTCCTAAAGAAAGGATAGGTGTTTTTCTCACCCTCGCATTCATACCTTGAATATGTGAAGACCTTGAAATCCGGAATTTATATTTTTCATCTGAGAGATGGAAAGTAAAAAGCACAATTCGCTGAGATTAGTTTTATAGCATGGTGATTTGGCATCGAGTTACTCAAGACAGCTGAGTGATGGAGTTGCTGAGATAATTAGTTCATCTGTTGAGGATCTGCTGAAAGGCTTTGCCAAGACATGGCATCTGAATTTGCCATTGAAAGGTACCTATTTCTTACTGTTGTTCACTCATACTTAGTGATTTTAAGTTTTAGAAGTTCTGCTGAGAGTTCTGTCCTGTAGGCCTGTCAGCTGTTTAGCCCTCAGTGTAGGCTGTGGAGAGAAAGGTCAGTGAGGTGCACCAGTCGTGACTCCTGGTTGTATCTTTAACAAGAGGAAAAGCCTGGAGCCATGAGACCCTTTGCTGTCTGTACTTGAGTAGAGTGTGTTTGAGCAACTCAATTAAATCCATAAAGACACCAAAACCCATCTTTCTTCCACGTAATTTGGACAACTAAGTTAGGAGCCTAGCTTTCCTGAGTTCTTCTGTAGTCAGCAGTGAGAGAAAGGTACTTGCAGAGGAAAATTAGCCTGCTTCTTTGTCTCCCACCTCAGTGCCTCAGTTGCTCCCTGAAGTTAGACAACATCAATTGAGGTATCGTCATGTTGATTTCAGTAGCAGTTGTGTTGCCATTATGAATTTGAGTATTAAAAAGCACATTTGTTGTCCTTAAGTATTTTTTCTAACATCTGTTTTCAAGCTGCTTTTGCAAATAGAGGTTCAGCAGATTCAGTTAAGAATCTACTTTCTGTTGGATTTGTGGGGTGCCGTGTAATCCTGATTTCCTTATTTAACATAGGTTCCTGAATTAAAGTCAGTATGAGTGTTTAAAGCATGGCTTTTATTTTCATGTTCCATGCTTGTATACCTCCTTACCTTTTAAGTATCAGTGGCACTGGAAGGATAAAATTTATTCCAAGGCTTGTGAACCAGCTGTGTATTGGAGACCACTTCATTTTCATTGATTTGTATAAGAAACATTTATGCTGAAGAATAGTATACTGTTCAAACAGAATGGGATACATTGTCTGGCAACTTCTTAGTTAAGTGTCAGTTTTCCTCATGGGTATTTCTAAAGCTCTTTCTTATTTTTCTCTTTATTTATTTTTAGCATCAATATGAACTTTAAGTTATTTGTGTTCCTTCCTTGCTGACTTCTGACAGTGTGTGCTGTCCTCTGCTCTTTGTAGTAGCCCAACCACTTTTGTGGCTTCTTAGTGAAGTACACTGGGAAACGAACACTGATAATTTTTCCTGCTGTATTATGTTTAAGTTGGATACTTTCCCTGATCTGCTTCTTGGAGCAGCTGCACAAACAAGTTGTGTGTCTGTCTGGTACTGCAGCCAGAGGCTTGTGAAACCATAGCCTAAGTGAGCTACCTGCAGTGCTTATAATTAAAAGGCAGTTATGATTTCACATCTGCCATAACTTCTGTTTTTTGTAGTCTTTCTTATTAGAGTAGGTACTCACATTCATCCCAATGTACCTATTAACCCCATCTATTTTACTTTTAATCAAATGGGATACTTTAATTTCAGGAAAAGGAAGCAGTAGAGCAGTCTTGTAACTTCCAGTGCTTCCTATAACTAATGCTGAAATGTGTTATTTAATTAAAAGGTTGATCGTTTGTCTGTAGCATAGTATAATTCCTGTTGATTATTTATAATCAACTAAATGCACCACAACTGTATTCTACTTCATACATTTTTTTGCAAGAGTTCTTTACAGTGCAGACTAAAAAAATAGAGTGGTCTTTATTTAATACACAGACTTCTCTCAAGACAGTTGACAGAAACAATTCTAGTATAAAATGGGGCAGCTACACAAATTAGATCTATAAATTACTTTAGAATTTCTGAATTGAACTCTGAAATTCAGCAGAACTTAATCTGGGAATAAATGTTAAGGTGCATTGAAGTTATAGCAATGGAAGATATAAAGAATATATAATTAAAAATATTTCTTCTGTCCTGTAAAGTTGCATCTGTCTGAATAAAATACAGTTTTAATGTTTAACATATGTCTCAACTTAAAACAGATGTTTTACTTAAAAGATGTGGTTTGTCCAAAATATTCATATTTAAGGTGATAATAATTCAGAAAACAGTTAAGAATCAAAAGAAGAATGAATATATTTCCTTACTCTTGTACCTGATCACCAAAATCTCAGAAGTGGGAATTAATGTATAAGTAATATTTATTTAGAAATTAATTCGAATACCATCAATTCTTTCTCTTTTTAAATTTTTTTTCAAGTCTTTCCCATCCAGCTCTTGCTTCATGTATAGTCCAGACATTTTCTGGGGACTTTTGGAAAGAATAAGCTGGGAACTGATCCATGTTAAGTATACTCACATTTTGCATTATGATCTGAAAGAGTTATTGTATTTTCAGTTTATCATTAAATAAGCATACATATGTTGTTGTCAGTGAAGTGGGACTACCTCTCAGCAGATTCATAATACTCCTTAGTCACATGGCACTCTGCTAGGTTTTAGTGTAATTATTTTCAAAAGATTGTGTTTCTTATCAACGAGGAGTGTGAAATGTGTATTTTTTTTCTTCTGGGGAGCAAGTATTGCAAAAATGTAGTATAGAGATTTTAGAAGTGAAAGAAAAAAAGAGGCAAATGTTTGTATTAACTGGGGTCACAAACATTCTTTTTGATCCAGATGTGGCAGGTCCTTCTGAAAGTCTTGTCCTAACCAAGCCTCTGCTGCTTGCAGATGCACCAGCTCTTAGTGATTTGCCATCAAAGTGTAGCAGAGGGATAAAATGGGAAATCAGCACGCTTTTGTACAGAAGGAGGCCTAATACGTGGGAGAGGTGGAACTTGCACTCGGTCATGTATGGTCACAGAGATGGGACATCACACCACGGCCATGCCTTCAGCAACTAGTTACTCTCACTCAGGGTGACAATTCTAAGATATTGGGCTCATATTCATATTTCCTAGCTTTAACTTGAGCTGCATCTGTGCTGATAAATAGTACATTGCCTGGGAGGAAGACTGAAACTATTATTCAATTAGTGTTGCCCAAGCATTAGTGTTTTCACAGATAGTTTCCTCAGACAGACTTGTGCCATGTTGTGCTTGCTAAAATGTTCATCACAGAGACAAATCCCTAAATGCCATTTGGGATGAGACTGTTGTACATTTGGCTGTATTTATCCTGCATGGACTTCACATGTTATTATCACGACACATTATGTTGTGTTGTATGCTGTGGAAAGGTGCTGCAACTGACTGTGGCACACATTCAGACACTTTTGAACTGATACAAAAAAGGAAATGAAAATTAGGTGCTGGTGGCATAAGATTCAGCAGCTACTTGGTGGGCCAAACCTGTGCTTCAGAGGTGGCACAGACCCCTCGAGGCTGACCTGATCTCTAGGATGTCTCTCTTATTGGTAGAGTCTGGAGTGGCTTTGGTTTTCATTTAGGCACTCAACCACAATTTAATGAGGCCATCTCTGAGTTTTCTATGTCTGAACATGGTGAGCTTTATGAAGAGCTTCCAAAGTATATAAAAAGTGGAAGATTGAGTGATGCTAGTACATTTTTCATGTCTTATCATGTGTAAGAGCTTTCTGGTTCTCTGTAGAGATCTGTACTTGAGATATCAGCCGAACAGGAAAAAGTATCTTGCCATGAATATAATTTTCTTAGAATTGCTCATACACTATGGCAATGAGTATGATGGGTAGAGTGCATGACACTTTTCTTTTTTCTTATTGCATTTTGTGGCTAACGTATTTTAAAGTATTCCCTTAAATTTTTTTTATGTTAGATCAGAACAGTCTGGTATCTTGCAGTTACTGCATGCTTTACTTTTCTACTTGCTTACCATCACACATGAACAGATGTATTCTTTATTTACATCTGTTAAAGTTTTTTTTTTTCCCTAGTCAGTTAGCTTTTAGTAATGCATATTAAAAATGTGGAATCCAGAATACTAATTTTATTTGTCTGTGTAGTGTGCAAATTCACTCTGCAGAAGTTTATTTTAGAGCTGTCCTTCAAATAAAAAATTATTTTTATAATAGTTAAAAATACACAGAATCTCTTCTTCTTGTTTTAAAATTTCATGTATTGTAATACATGTTTAGCAAATGAATGAACATAAGAAAAAAAACAACGTTAAAAAATACTATGTGAAAGATTAAATGTAATAAGCTTATTTCTGTTTTCTGTTGTAACACCTGCAGGTGTTAATTCAGTTGTAGTTTTAATGTACAGGTTCTGGACTGTGAATTGTGAAAGGAGGGATGTGCTAAATGAGGTCAAGCCTACAAGTATTCCTGAGGTATTCCTCTTGTGCCCACTACTGTTTCTATGGAAATCCAGATCTTTTATGACACATGATACTGTTTCCTGTGTCAGCTTGGGTGTCTTGCTCCACTGCAGTATTAATGCATAACTCTGATGTGTGGCTGGTTTGTACTTTCTGATTACCAGGGTTAAGTTTGGGAGAATCACCATCACTTTCTCTAGCTGCATGTGGCAGAAGTATATTATTATTCCACAGATCTGTTCATATAATTCCTTACTTGTAGTTTTTGGTGTTAGAAGCCCTGTTCATACTGTGACAAAGTATCTCACTAATATGTATTGGTAGATCATCTATTCAAACATTATGTTTTTACTTCTGTATTGAGTTTAATAAGTAAAATTTAGCTAAAACTATTTTCCAGAGAGGTATCTAATTTTGTTTTGAAGCTGTAAGGAGGAAGATGTGGAGCCATTGTTTTCTTTGATAATTTGATACAGTAGATAATCACACTGCAAGTGAACATCTTTTCTGTTAAAGAGCCCTTTAATATCCAGCATTTTCTCTATATGAATGCAATTATATAATTCTCAATAATTGTTTCACTAAGCTAATCAACCTGCTAAGTACTTTACAGTAAAACATTTAATGTAATTGTGAAATAGTTTCACCGATGGAAATGATGTATCAATTATGTATACAAATCACCATAGCACTGTATAAAGAGGCTAAATTTTCTCCATACTTCTTCTGCATTCTTAATAATACATATTTGTACAGGGATTTTTCCGGGACCTGCCTGTGATATTTGTTACCATATCTTACACTGCAGCTTTTCCTTCCATGATTAGCCGAGTGTAATGAGAGGTGACTGGCACTTCTTCCCCCACAGTGTCATCTTAGGTGTTACTGTCCTGAAGACTTAAAGCTTCCACCTGCTGCTCAGTGGAGCTTTTGGAGAGCTTGTAAGGAGCAGAACCTGTAGTGTACAGATAATGTTACTCTACTCTGATCCTGAAAATATACAAAGTAGTGCTGACACTGATAAAAAGTTAAAGATGGAAAGTTGAAAATTCGACCCAGCTAAGTTACATGCAAATTAAGTTATCACAAGTCAAATAAACTGCTTTTTTTTTTTTTCCATAACCAAGATGCATTAAGACTCCTGAAAACACAGAGAATCTGAGGGTTTAGGAAGGACTTTGTTGTAAGCCTCGTGCATTCAGGATGAATACAAGATGGAATGACATGGTGATAATCCTTTCACTGCTAATTGGGGCAATATTTCCCATGGTCCCTGCCTGATATGAGAAATGAAGTGCTCTTGCAATCCAGCCATCTTCTTCCAGTGGCAAGAGAATGAAGACAATTTCCTGGGATTTTTCCCAGCATTTCCAAAATGTTGGAAAAAGAATTAGAAAAATGGGGCACATATTCTTTTTTTTCTTAGTGTACGTGAGGAAAGAGGAAGGCCTCCATGTCCCACATCAGGTGAAGAGAAGAGCACAGAACATCTTCAAGACTTCTTAGACTGAAAATACGTAACAATAAATTCTGGCACCTCTGGTGTATGAAAGAAACTTTGGTGTCCATATTTCTGGAATGTTCAGCAAAGGTGTTAGCTGAGAGGTAAAGAACTTTTACTTTTCATGTGAGGAGTATACAGACAAGGGAGAAATCAAGCTGGAAGCCAAGAATTTCAAAATACGGACAAATACGGAGTGCAAGGAAAGGCTGCCCTTCTGAGAAGCTACACAGGCCTCTCAGAAAACAACTTTTAGATAAAAACCTGATCATGTATGTATGTGGGCTCCTGTCAGGTCACAGCAGACAGGGCAGGAGAGTAGACTAAACCACTTGTCCTGACCATACCATAAGTCAAACTTCTTGGTGACAGAGGATTGGATCAGGGAAGCATTTTGTGTTTAATCATTATTTCTCACTGATATTTCTTAATGTTTGCGGTCTATTATTGATAATTTACTTCTGCAAATTTCGCAGACTGACTTCTGATGTATTCAATGGCTGACAGATGTCTGCCTCTGTGAACAATTATGCATCTATTGGCCTTGCACGGTAATGCCAAAAACCACTCCTTTTTAGATCCCTATTACAAGTTGTTCTCCAATGAATGTATTCTATCTGCATCTGATATATTAATCTAATTCCCATTTATTTGCACTTTGTTTTACTGAAATGAAAGTGTAGCCTTTGTCCTTAACTATTGCTCATCTTCTTTTTAACAGTGTGAATAAAAGGCACTTATTCATACATCATAATAAGTTAAGAAGCTTTTCTTTTGTAGGGGCCTATTAATATCTTGTATTTATTAATTTACAAAGCTATTCTAATTCCTTTGGGAAAATATGATCTTTTATTTTCATTACATTCTTGCTAGATCCCTTTATCTTCTGACAGCTTAAATCTCTAAGGAGAATGTTGTATAAACAGAGTCATATTTGCCTTTTAAACATTCTCATGGTCATTTGCTTCTGGAGTTTTTGATATTATGTATTTGTTTGTCATATGCAAGATGATTTAGAAACAATTTGGGTCATAAGCTAATTGGTATCTCTGGTATAACACAGTTGTTTGGGGTTTTTTATGCCTGGATGTGGGTTTTTAAAATTTATTCTAAATTTTTAGATTATTTACAGTAACCTAAATGCTTGGATGCCAAGGAGTCCTATTAACACACACACAAAAAAATCCCAGTTTTGTAAGGATGATATCATAAATTGTGTATGTATGTGTTTTCTTGTGCATAGACTGTTTATCTTTATAAAGGTTAATGAACACTAGTTAATAAGTAAAAGAAAAGGCATTTGGCATCTTTTTCGTTGTCTGAAATACTGCATGTATTAAAAGTGACTGTGGTTTGGCTGTCCGTGGAGATTCAGTTCATTCTTCATTTTACAGAAATCTCAGAGAATAGCAAATAATTATTAAAGCCATCCAGGATGGAAGAATAATCAGATGTTACACAGGATATATATGTATGTATGTGCAAGAAAGTCTTACTTAGACTTGGGTACGCATATATCCTGTCTGTATTTTGTTGACTTTGACTGCACAGTGCTGGCAGTTGATAAAGTTTTCTTACTATTATACACTCAAATCCCAGCTCTTTATCTTAGATCTTCCCTTTAAGATAGACCCATCAGTGTTTCAGCTGATTTCTGTTTTTGGTTCTCTTTAGCCCATAATGATTAAACCAAGTATGTTTTAGCACAAAATTCTATTGCTTGGGGATCATGTCAGTTGTTTTCACAGAGGACTAGTTAAACCATTTTCAAATTCTTCATTATATTTTTTTAAAACATTCTTTAAAACAGTTTTTCTTGAGATGATAGGCCAGTTTCATAGTCAAAAAAAGTAGTCCTTGAAAATGAACTGATAGAAGAGTGGCAATTGGGACTTAACTTGTTACCTCAAAATTCATCAAAGTTTTACCCATCTTTTTATCGGTTAATAAGCATTAGAAAATATACTGTGCATGTTCCTATATATAACAGAAGATGGAACTGGTGCTGCATGTTAATAAAATAGTGCTCAATGAGGTGTGACAAGTTACATTTATTACAATATTTTCCAGTTGCTGTGAGAATGAATCTAGACTGAAAAGATTCCTGAAACTCCTGATAGTGTGACCAAATAGCCTTTTAAGATGAGAGAGTAGTGTAGCTTTCCAGAAAACATTGCAGAGAAATGAGGATGGTGTGAAGGTGGCATATTGTAGCTGTAAATAACACTAAATTTGATAAAAAATCTGAGGATTTTCAGGTGTTGAATCAGAATAAAGGAGAATCAAGAAAAGTTTGATGAGCTACAAGGAAATCAGAACTGCAAACTGTTGTTGATTTCTCTGTTCACACTTGTCTTCTGTTGGAAATCCACTGCAATAATTTTTAGTGATTTACAGGATACTCCTGTTCCATAGAGCTGGCTGCAATTGCCAGTCAGTGAAAGTGTGATCAAGTACAAATAAATATTCTAGAACTGCATAAAATATTATGTGAGAAACAGCTTTCCATACCTTTATACTGACTCAAGTACCATGATTTTTCTGAGACATCTGCAATTGGAAGTCGATTAATATGAAAGATGGAGAAAACATTGAAATGTCAAGTGCCCTAGGTTTCTGAGTGTAAAATACCATTTTATTTATAGATTGATTTGTGATTTCAACCTTCTGGTTTGAAAATAAGTTAATCTGTTCTTTTAATATGGGAGCATAGGTTATAGATGCCCTGAGGGAATTCTTTAAAGAGAACTCATGAAACCAGCCTTGCTTCAAATAGTTTAGGGAGTTATCAGTGCAATGCAGAACTCTTTCATGAAACAAACACTTCACATCAAAGTGTAAAGAGAATCCTGGATATTTTCATGGAAGTGCTTAATGCTGTACTACTACAGTAAGCAGCATGTACCACTGTGCTTCTACATTTTGATATATTATTGCTTCCCTAGATGCTTGGGTTTTGGTTTGTTTCTTCATGTTGGTTTTGACTTTTTTTTTAGTTATGGGTGTCTTACAAATAAATAGAACAAGAATATATTCTTGAATTGTTGTAAAGTTTTATATAATTGTGTGAAAGGTTCATACAAGAACATGTTGTCTGCACTTTTATTATATTTTATTGCCAAACAGAACATAATAGGTGAAGAACCCCATTAGTTTGTTACTTGGAAAGGATTATTTATTCTAAGGCGACAGCTCAGTTTTGTCAGCAGAGCTTTATGGGAAAGATCACGTGCCAGATACTGACCTTGCACATCTTGGTGATCTGAGCTATATCCTTTAAAGCTTGTAAAATTCTTTTCTTTGAAAAGCAGCAGAGTCTAATTATTCTATTCAGTCTCTATGCCATCAGAGAGGGGAGCATTAAAATGAAGGTTTGGGGTTTTGTTCCCTTCTGCAAAAAAAGCATTTTCCAGAGCATAAAATCAAGGAGGTCTCCACCAACATCTTTGTATGAGTGTCTTAGGATGGAAGAGCATTTTATCACCAAATGTGCAAAAAAAGCAAAGAACGACAGAAGCGTTTCCTTTTTTTAGTACATTAAATTGTCCACAGCCATTTCAGTTATGTTAGAAAAAAGAAAGGAGCCAGCCATGCTATTACAAGATTAAATGAAATGAAGTTGCCATTTATGTTACTCCAGGAGGAAATATATTTTCCTGTAAGTTTCACACTTGTTAGAACTATGAAAAGCAAATTTCATTTTCTTTCTGTTCAAGTGCAATTACGTTTGCTATATGCAAATTGGAAAAGTTCAGTGTAATTAAAGATTAAACTATATTTAAAACAGGAGGTAATAAGGTAAATATTTATTATTTTTAAATTTATGTAGTTTTTGATGGATACATTTTAGAAATTTAGAATTAAATTTCTCTTTTTTAAAGCTGCTGTATTCACCGAGGAGTAATTTCATTAATTCATATGGAAGTCAATCCTGTGTACACTTACTAAAATTTATATTTCCTAATGGTTTTGCTAAAGATTTTAAAACCAGAACATGGTAGTGATAGATCATTTGATTTGCAAACATAGTATGGTGTGTTTACAAAGAACAGCCTAAATTAATATCTTTTTCAACAGATGTACTTTGAAGTACACTTAAAAACATTGAAAGAATTTTTGTGGTGAATGATATATTCTCTTACATTTATATACTGACTTACAGTGTTGTAGGTGCTCATAACTATTAAGCCAAATATTATTGTGAACTAATGAAATTCTGTCTAGTAAAAAAAAGCTAAGATGGCACATTAGAATGCATTTGGATTGCTAATCTCATGCTTTGATATATTTGTCCTTCCTGATGTATTATTCACTAGAGGAATTATATTTCTGACTACTGACTATATCCTGTGTATGTCCTATGAATAATTTTCTTGGGTAAGAGTACACATGTACTTTTTTCTCTTAGTGGTCAGTTAATGACCTGTTTCCTTTTGGTATATTATTGTTATTTTATTTAAGGTTAGCCCTATGTTTTAAGCTGTGTATTTCTCTGAAATGAGAATTTGAAACTATACTGCACTCTCTCCAAAATGAAAAATTATCAGTCACTACAGCTGACAGATTTTTATGTCTTTATACATTAAAAACTATGATTTTCCGTGAAAATTTAATCTAAGAATTTGAATCTAATAATTCAAAGATTTAATCTTAAGAATTTGAATATTCTAGAGCACAGGGAGTTAATGCTACAGTCCTTCCCTGAAAAAGATAGAGGTTTTGTACACTGCTACAGCCACCACTAGTGACATTTTAGGACTTAATCAGTTTAATTCTTAATTTCAGAGTCTGATTTTTGGTTATGGAGAGTTAAACAGCAAATAGTTGTGGCAAGTAGACATACTTAATAGCCAATTCTGACTAAGGCACAGAAGCTCCACTGAAGATTGGAACTCCAAAATAATTTTGTGTTCAGCATTTTCCAGAATTTACTGAAGATAACTTTGTCTTGCAGGCTGAACAGCAGCAGAGCATATCTGGCCAGCTTTGCTCAAAGATTAAATCAATATTTGATTAATCATTGTACAGCTCAGAGGTTTACACCTAGCCCCATTTGTGTGGAGTCTTACATCACTTACTGCCATTCCTGTGGATCACCTTTCCAAAGTCAAGGACCTAACTTTCAAATATGTTCTGGTCTAAGTTAAAGATGATAAAGAATTTTCTCTGCATTCATCAGCACTGTATGTTTATTAATGGCTTTCCACTTGCCATTATTGACCTGTATAAGGGTCAAGCTCCAGCTAAGAACTTCAAGTCTATGAAAATGCAAGCTGTGTTTTTACTAATTAATCAGTAGCAGAGTATCCAGGCAAATGCCTGTGTTCTGGAATTGATCATTCCTATGATTGACAACTGTGTCAGAACATAATTGCTTGTTAGTCATCCAGCATAATATCAAAAACTTCCTATGTATACTTCTGCAGTTATGGTTCAGGAACGCCTACTGCTGGGAGCCAGCTTGCTGGTTCAGAGTGGATGTGGACCATTCCACACAAGTTTGTCTTCCATGACAAAGTACACAGCCATGTTTAATTCATTAGTAGAGATGAAGCTTAGAGGGTCACAGATATCTGTATTCTTGAAGTTCTCAAAATTATGGTTTTGCCTCTTCGATCAATCTGTTAATCGTCTGCTTTTAATAAAGCACTATTATACCAGCATATAATAATTAGAATTCTTGGAAAGTTTAGCTACTGATATTGGCCTTTGGGGATTGTTGGTTTCATTTTTTTTTTTAACCACAAAGGGTTTGAAGCTGTGTTTTAATATTGTGCTGAAGTGAGCTTTCTTTTTGCCTGTGATATCTAAAGCAAAGAGTTTTTATGTGGGATTTTTATCAGAAGCTGCATCTGATTAGGAATTGTGTTAATGCGAATTTAAGATTAGGTCTTTTCTTTTTTGCCTTTGCTCTCTTGACTCGCTGTGGTAGAAATAGAGTACAATGATGAAATGCTCTAATTTTAATCTTCCCAGTAAGAATCAAATGATCAAGCTGCTACCAAGCAACATGTTGGTCAATTGAATAAGTCTCCTAGACTTTGCAAAAGAATGTGCTGAGCAAATGTGAAGGTTTCACAAAGCCATTTAATAGCAAAGTGCTTGCAGAGCAGTTCATTATTGTTTGAAGGAATCACTGCTCAAGTATAGGAGTCATATGCTTTGTATTTCATAAGGGCTTTTGAAACAATCCTCAATCCAAAGGTGAGCCTAACATTGTTTAGAAAGGATTAGGGAAATAGCGTGTGATAAACCATAGCTCAGAGTTTCAGTAATTTCCGTGGAATCCTACCATAAAAGTGATTAAGTCTTAATCCTAATGAAAAAGTAGTTCATTAGCAATGGCACTACTTTGTATCTGCTTTGGAAGTGAAGACCCAGTTATGGCTGAGAAAAGCAAGGGCACAATCGGCTTGTTTTTTCTGGTAAGTTCTTGGAAGCCTTGGTATATTCTATTTACTCAGTTTACATATATTTAAATATCAAGTTATTTATAATGATCTAATTATTTTTCAATGCGGAATGATGACTTAGGAGATTCTTGAGGCTCTTAAAAGGTTTTGATCTGTGTAATGGTAAATTTACCCTGCAGATTGTGCCAAACAGCTTTAAGAATAAAAAACTTGCATTGCGCTGAGAGTGAGGAAAAAGAATCATGAGAAGTCCTTTGGTTTTCTGTCACCTCTGCAGTGTGTATAAAAAGGAAGCAAGAAGTAGGTGTCGAGAGCCTTCTAAACTTTAGCGTATATAGGGTCTGTAATGCTTTCTTTCGTGCATATTCTCCATTGAAGTTAGCTGAAGCACTGGACATGGCT
Organism: Alaudala cheleensis; assembly: GCA_013398995.1. Lineage (NCBI taxonomy): Eukaryota > Metazoa > Chordata > Aves > Passeriformes > Alaudidae > Alaudala > Alaudala cheleensis. The sequence continues at coordinate 473,479 of VWYE01024128.1, forward strand.
CAAGTAGGATAAAGTTACATATTTTATTTATAGTTAAAGGATGTAATTTCTGAATGAGAAGAAAGAAAAGGGTGGAACTGAAAGTATTTGCACTCACATAAGGGAATGTTAATAGATTCTCCAGGTACATAATAGCAAGAACTTACTTTAGGTCTTAAAAATAATTAGGTACTTTTATAGCCTGTAAGGGTTCTATAATGTGGCTTTTCTTTTTATTAGCCTCTTTATAACATAGTTGTCGATATATAAATATTGTGTAATTTTAATGTCCCAATACTTTATCAGAACTCACTTGTTTTAATATTTCAGTATTATTCACAATTAATATTGAAGCATAATACTCAGCAAATACAGTCTAGCCAACTAGAATAAAGGTAACCAAATAGGATGAAGTTTAAAAAGCTATATTTATACTCCTAAATTGATCTTAATTATATCAGTTTAAAAAAAGCGACAAGGAGGTTTTCATAAAGATTATTTTAATGAGAGATGTTCATACTGTCAAGAAAACCCAACTCTGCTAAGAAAGCAAATAAAATTTTGCCAATGATAAAAAAAAGAAAATAAAATTGCTTTTTTAACTTAAAAGGAGATTTGAAGGAGAAAAATATGAATAAAATTAGTTTAATTGGATATTGTGACCTAGTCCTTAAATGCCTGTTAATGCTACATGCAGAAAGAGTGGTGACTTAAAAAGTCTTGCTTGTTTTCTTTGTACTTGAGATACTGAAACAATGTGTTCTACTGTCATTTGTGCAGAGTAATCTCCACCTAGTTGATCTGTTGTCTTATTTCTGTATGTCTTTGACAATGGTTGAAGCAGAGGTTTCTGTCACTGTTAGACATGGCAGAGAAAACATGGAACTTGTCAGGAAAGACTGTCAGGTACCTGAATTATGTGTTTCAGTTCCTAGCCTTGAATGCCCAATTTATTCATCAGCTTTGTGATTAGTATCAAAATTTGGACACAGCCAATATAAGATACATGTGATTCCTTGTATTGTCAGTTAAATTTCTGGATTTTATGTTTGAGGTTACCTATTTGTGTGCATTTCATCAAAACATGTTTATTCTTGTAGACGCACAAGAATCTCTCTTAGGTTGCCAATATTAAATGCAACTTGTAAGAGATTACTTCTGAAGTTATTTTGTCATGCTTTGCTTGTTGTGGTGGTTGGTTGGTTGATTGGAGTTTTTTCTCTTTGTTTGGTGATTTTTTTTTTACCCTGTCCTATGGGCTTCTTGCAAAGAATCATTTCTCTCTGTCTTTGTTTAAAACAACTTAAAGTTCTCCCCCTTTGTTTTAAGCAATCCCTTTCCACCTATAATGAGAAACAAAATACGAGTGGATATAATCCAACGAATAACAATTTGCTAACACGTGAAACTGTAACAGAAAAAAAATAACAGTAAATAATCCCTAGGTACAAAAATCCTAAATCTCACAATCTGCCTAAGGGGAGAGGGAGACACCCAAAATGGAGAAATGCACTTTCCAAGATGGCATCCACCACGGGAAGCTGTGTGTGGAGAGACAAGGAAAATGGCATCAGACCCTCCCTCCTGAACCTTTTCAGGTGCTGTGCTCGCAGGGGCACAAAGGGAAGGGATGACAGCAAACCCTCTTGGGAATGTGGGAGATTACAGAGGAGTTGAAGTGGCAGATGGGAAGTGCTAGTGTGTGGGGTCAGTGCCGCTGCCTGCTGCCTCCTCCTGCTGCCCGCCACACTCTGCCAGTGCTGGTGCTGCTGCGTTTGTGTCGGGGCTGGGAAAAAAAAAAACACCTGTGGGTGCCAGTGCAGGGTGAGCTGGCCCCAGGGACTGGCTGGAACAGATAACGTTTTGGGTTACCCACCACTGAGTCTTGACCTGGAAGAAGCGTAGTTTCACTTCACATTATGGCACCGTTAATAGAATTTTTAGGAAATTCCTAATTATAATTTGGCAATCCTGTGCCAAATATAGCAGAAAACAAGAAGCATAAAAAATATGAAATACAGACATCTGTCTGTTTTTGAGAGCATTGGGATACAGTTCCTTTGAATAGTTCATAAGCATTCAGACATATGTAAAAGATTTTGAAGCATTTTGATACTACTAAAGATTTGTTAATCTAAAGACTGTATACAGGATGCTTTTAAAAGCCAGTGGTAATCTAATGTTAATTAATAACTTCAATATACTTGGCATCAAATTTCACCTAGTAATTTTTGCATTGATACATGTTTTTTTTGATCTTTACCATATCTTATAAAGAGATTTCCATTCTTGAATTAAAAGATTCAAATGATAAAGGATTTTTGGTATTTTTAGGTACATTACATCAGTAATTAGTGTTCTCAGTCCTGGAAAAGGTGTACTTTTTTTCTTACTATATCGCCTAGTGTGAGCTTTCATTCTTGTTTCCCGTCACTTACTGTCGGACATCTCTTACCCATACAGGGCGGGGTAAGATATTTCCTAGGAATGCTTTTGCCTGGAAAATTTTGCAGCCCTTTTGAACACTCTGTACTTTTACCACCGTTTTCAGGGGTTTGACATTCATTACATGTGTATGTATATGAAGAAAGAAACTGTTGTTACCGCACTGGTAAGGAGTGTGTTTGGTCTGTAGTGAGTTACCGTGACAACTTAGTGTAAACGTCCTTGACACTTGTATCTGAGGATTTCAGGAGGCACAGCAGTCACTATTCATGTGCAACTAAAGCTCTGGAAACATGGAAAACCCTGTGGAAATATGTTACTCATTATCATGTCACTTACTGACTTTTTAATTGGCGCTGAACTTCTTAAATCTTTTGCTACAAAGTATAGATTATAGAATTGATTTTGTAATGTTCTTGTTTTTTGAATGGTTTCTAGCTTCATTCTTCTCAAAAAAGATGCACAGGATTTTAATGCTGGTTTCACTGGGTTTATGTACAGGTGCATCAATTCTGACATGAAATGATCCCAAGGACTGAGTTATCCTTTTTAAATGCACTGTCATAAAAGCAATTTAAGTTCAGCTCTCTATATGCCAATATTTCTAGGTCACTCAGTATCAGATTATTTAAAGATACTGTATTACCTGTTTTTTATGCCTTTGAACTCTGCATTTGGCAGCTATATTTCATCTCCATGCAAATGTCTGCATATTACCAAAAGATCCAGATTTAGCTTTATGATTGGCCCCATCACACCATTATTTGTATTCCTGCCAATTTTATGTCATCTGCAAATTGTATCAGCAAAGATTTTGTCTTTTGTTCTGTTAAATGCAGTTAGTCACAGCACAGGATCTCAGAATCTAGTTAATTTTAGTGATCCAAGGATGGGTATTTAGTTCATTTTTACTAAAAGTGCTTGTTCTTGCCTTAATTATTTATTCAAAGGTTTTAAGTTCTCATCTCATTTACTTCTGTGGACTGAAAGATCTTGTGATCTCATTATAAAGTAGCAATCTTGCCAAGATGATCTATCTTCCATAAAGTTCTTGGAACTAATTGTGATTTTACTCTTATTTAAGAACATTTTGTTTTCCCAGGAAAGTATTATTTTGCCTGTAATCAATACCAGATTAGTTAAACAATATCCAGTTAGCATACATAGTATTTATGAGCTCTTTATCTTATTTTTTTAATAATTATTATTACAATATACATGTTAAGGAATCTTTTGGAAATCCTGCAGAATCAAATTTTTGTAAGAGCGAAATTATTTGTTGCAAAGGTAATTTATAATAGCCTTGAACACTGTGTTGTTTTGTTCATTTAATAAAATCAAACACTTTCTTGTCACTACAGTTATCATGCAGAATAAAATGTCTTTCTCAGTTACTATTTCTGTAACAGAATTTTCCTTTTCCTGTTAGTCTTCTTGAAGGCTGTCAATACTCTTCCTTAACTTGTGATTGTAAATCTGTTTGGCATTGCTCTCAGAGGGAGGTTAACCTCTCACAATGGGTCTGGGTTGTTTTGCATTTTGCGAGGAATTGGAACTTTGTCCAAATTTAGATACCAAAGTTCCAGAGGCCAATGGACCAATGAGGGTAAGGATTGAAGCACTAACCAATCAGGGAGAGGATCAAAAAGTAACTAATCAGGGGGACAGAACAGACAAGGAAGTAACAGAGGAACCAGTAGCAACTGGGAAAACAGAATACATTAGCAGGGGGTTTTGTAGCCATTCAACTTCTAGAACGTTGTTCTAGCTGTCAAAACTTCTAGAAAAGTCCTCCGGGAGCCATCTTGGCTAACTGTCAATCAGAACAGCCATTTTGTTTGCCTAACAACCATTAATGAAAACTAACAAAACATATAAAACACTTAACCTAAACACTATTAACTCTCCATGGGAGTGCAATCTCTCTTGTGGTGCCATTCTGGGCCACCACACAGTTAATTCCATCAAGGATGGACACAGTTTGTATATTTTTTGCTTAAGACAGAGCTAATTCAAATGCCTGCTATGAAGGTGGTTCTTGAATGAAAACCTAAATATCCAACTCTGTGTTCAACTGAAATTCATCTAGTGGTAAAATATGGCACAAAACTCTAAGATACCAAGATCCAGAGGTATCAGAATGAAGAAAAATAAGGTAAAAGCGCATTGCTACCATAGTTCATGTTATGGGGCTGCACGGGATACCATTCTCCTTCCTAATGCTTAAGATGGAAGTCCGCTTTTCCCTGTAATAAAATACTTCTTCTTACATTCTTCTTGCTTTAAATTACTCAAAAGCAGTGTCATCAGAGAGGGCAGAAGCTCTCAGAACATCACTGCAAGTGGCTGTATAAGTAACTTTGATCTGCTGTGGTTGAAAGATAATTACATGTTTGCCACAGAGAGGAGAACCGCAGTTTTACACATAAGCAATGTGTGAAAAGACACTCTGAGTCAGAAGATTAAGCAGATAATACATAAAATTTGCTAGCAAAACACAGAAAGCACTATTTTAGTAGTCTCTGTATTACCTGTCTAACCATTTTCTGTGCCTTCAGAAATAGCCTTACAGGCTCGTGTCACACCTGCCAGTCTCACATGGAATTCACTCCTAAAACAGCTTCTGTTGTCACACAGTGCTTTGGAGAGCTCAACATAAGTTGCTTCATTAGAGATCAATTTTCTGTTCCAGAGGACAGAATCAAATCCAACTGAAATAAAATAAAGGCAGAGGTTGGCATGTAAATACATGTTCAAAATCTGTTGCTATGTATTATCTACATTATCACCTCTTTTAAGGACTTTAGAAAGATTCTGTATTATAGTGTGAAGAGGGAAAATATGAGCAGCACAGCAGGAGTATGCAGTAGCTGTGACATTGGACCATTGTGTGCTTAAGTGGTATTCAGTCCAATATTTTTCTTAATTCATACTTGAGATATGTTGACTGCAATGGACAGGACAAGGGGCAATGGTTTTAAATTAAAAGAGGGCAGTTTTAAATTAGAAATAGGAAAAAAAATCTTTACTGAGAGGGCAATACAGGCACTGGATCAGGTTGCCCAGANTTGTAGCCATTCAACTTCTAGAACGTTGTTCTAGCTGTCAAAACTTCTAGAAAAGTCCTCCGGGAGCCATCTTGGCTAACTGTCAATCAGAACAGCCATTTTGTTTGCCTAACAACCATTAATGAAAACTAACAAAACATATAAAACACTTAACCTAAACACTGTTAACTGTCCATGGGAGTGCAATCTCTCTTGTGGTGCCATTCTGGGCCACCACACAGTTAATTCCATCAAGGATGGACACAGTTTGTATATTTTTTGCTTAAGACAGAGCTAATTCAAATGCCTGCTATGAAGGTGGTTCTTGAATGAAAACCTAAATATCCAACTCTGTGTTCAACTGAAATTCATCTAGTGGTAAAATATGGCACAAAACTCTAAGATACCAAGATCCAGAGGTATCAGAATGAAGAAAAATAAGGTAAAAGCGCATTGCTACCATAGTTCATGTTATGGGGCTGCACGGGATACCATTCTCCTTCCTAATGCTTAAGATGGAAGTCCGCTTTTCCCTGTAATAAAATACTTCTTCTTACATTCTTCTTGCTTTAAATTACTCAAAAGCAGTGTCATCAGAGAGGGCAGAAGCTCTCAGAACATCACTGCAAGTGGCTATATAAGTAACTTTGATCTGCTGTGGTTGAAAGATAATTACGTTTGCCACAGAGAGGAGAACCACAGTTTTACACATCAGCAATGTGTGAAAAGACACTCCGAGTCAGAAGATTAGGCAGATAATGCATAAAATTTGCTAGCAAAACACAGAAAGCACTATTTTAGTAGTCTCTGTATTACCTGTCTAACCATTTTCTGTGCCTTCAGAAATAGCCTTACAGGCTCGTGTCACACCTGCCAGTCTCACATGGAATTCACTCCTAAAACAGCTTCTGTTGTCACACAGTGCTTTGGAGAGCTCAACATAAGTTGCTTCATTAGAGATCAATTTTCTGTTCCAGAGGACAGAATCAAATCCAACTGAAATAAAATAAAGGCAGAGGTTGGCATGTAAATACATGTTCAAAATCTGTTACTATATATTATCTACATTATCACCTCTTTTAAGGACTTTAGAAAGATTCTGTATTATAGTGTGAAGAGGGAAAATATGAGCAGCACAGCAGGAGTATGCAGTAGCTGTGACATTGGACCATTGTGTGCTTAAGTGGTATTCAGTCCAATATTTTTCTTAATTCATACTTGAGATATGTTGACTGCAATGGACAGGACAAGGGGCAATGGTTTTAAATTAAAAGAGGGCAGTTTTAAATTAGAAATAGGAAAAAAAATCTTTACTGAGAGGGCAATGCAGGCACTGGATCAGGTTGCCCAGAGAACTTGTGGATACTCCAGCTCTGAAACTGTTTAGGGCCAGGCTGGATGTGGCCCGTGGTGACATGATCTAGTGAATGGCATCCCTGCACATGGCAGTGAGTATAGAACTAGGTGAGCTTGTAAGGTCCCTTCCAGCTGTAACCTTTCAGTGATCTGTGATTCTATATCTAAATTGGAAAAAAAAAAAAAAAGACTGTACATNGCCACCACACAGTTAATTCCATCAAGGATGGACACAGTTTGTATATTTTTTGCTTAAGACAGAGCTAATTCAAATGCCTGCTATGAAGGTGGTTCTTGAATGAAAACCTAAATATCCAACTCTGTGTTCAACTGAAATTCATCTAGTGGTAAAATATGGCACAAAACTCTAAGATACCAAGATCCAGAGGTATCAGAATGAAGAAAAATAAGGTAAAAGCGCATTGCTACCATAGTTCATGTTATGGGGCTGCACGGGATACCATTCTCCTTCCTAATGCTTAAGATGGAAGTCCGCTTTTCCCTGTAATAAAATACTTCTTCTTACATTCTTCTTGCTTTAAATTACTCAAAAGCAGTGTCATCAGAGAGGGCAGAAGCTCTCAGAACATCACTGCAAGTGGCTGTATAAGTAACTTTGATCTGCTGTGGTTGAAAGATAATTACGTTTGCCACAGAGAGGAGAACCACAGTTTTACACATCAGCAATGTGTGAAAAGACACTCCGAGTCAGAAGATTAGGCAGATAATGCATAAAATTTGCTAGCAAAACACAGAAAGCACTATTTTAGTAGTCTCTGTATTACCTGTCTAACCATTTTCTGTGCCTTCAGAAATAGCCTTACAGGCTCGTGTCACACCTGCCAGTCTCACATGGAATTCACTCCTAAAACAGCTTCTGTTGTCACACAGTGCTTTGGAGAGCTCAACATAAGTTGCTTCATTAGAGATCAATTTTCTGTTCCAGAGGACAGAATCAAATCCAACTGAAATAAAATAAAGGCAGAGGTTGGCATGTAAATACATGTTCAAAATCTGTTACTATATATTATCTACATTATCACCTCTTTTAAGGACTTTAGAAAGATTCTGTATTATAGTGTGAAGAGGGAAAATATGAGCAGCACAGCAGGAGTATGCAGTAGCTGTGACATTGGACCATTGTGTGCTTAAGTGGTATTCAGTCCAATATTTTTCTTAATTCATACTTGAGATATGTTGACTGCAATGGACAGGACAAGGGGCAATGGTTTTAAATTAAAAGAGGGCAGTTTTAAATTAGAAATAGGAAAAAAAATCTTTACTGAGAGGGCAATGCAGGCACTGGATCAGGTTGCCCAGAGAACTTGTGGATACTCCAGCTCTGAAACTGTTTAGGGCCAGGCTGGATGTGGCCCGTGGTGACATGATCTAGTGAATGGCATCCCTGCACATGGCAGTGAGTATAGAACTAGGTGAGCTTGTAAGGTCCCTTCCAGCTGTAACCTTTCAGTGATCTGTGATTCTATATCTAAATTGGAAAAAAAAAAAAAAAGACTGTACATTAATCACTACTGATATTTGCATCTTTTGGAAGTTGTTTGTAATTTCTAGATTTTTTATTATATGAGATAAAAAAATCCAAAGTTTTCAATAGTTCACACTCTGTTTTTTAGGTAAAGAGTGACATTTTGGAGCTGAGGTCATTTTACTGTATATTGTTGAAGCATCAGTTACAGTGTAACTTGCTTGTTTACTTGCTCTTGAGTATCTTCCCTCAAGCAGATCTGCTCTCCCAGAATTTAAATCTTGTTCTTTGGAGTAAATTAAGATTAGAGTTGAAAGTTTAAGAAACCATTAAAGCAATCCAAAATTCACAGTTCAGGCAGCTGCAACCTCATTTTATCATCTTAGTAGAGACTAAATAGAGACAATATTGTGTAGCAATAGCATATGGTTAACTTTTCAGCAGATAACTTCAAGAACAAAAAATCATCACCTCTCTTATCACTGTGTGGCTCTTCTGTTCATGTTTTCCAAAGTCCATCACTAACAGGTCTTCAAATAAATAAACAGATAAGGACACTAGTAAGTGGTCTTATCTTTATACTTTCAAACAGTTGCCTGACATTGTTATGAAAAGTCAGTGCTATTCAGACAACTGTGGTCACGTTCTTTAGGCTTCACATAAGAAGGTAAATAGTAATTTATCAGAACAGTGACTCCCCTAGGCATAATTAGTGTTGAGATCACTGTAAATCAATTGCTGTCAGTTACTGACAAAGGTAATTGCTCTCAACTGTAAGCTCAGGGAAAAGATCTATTGTATATACCTGCTCTTGCACTTCTTGGTGTTAAAGAGATCTCTGCTGCATGCTCATTATCTTAAGAAACATTAAAGACTCTGTCTTCACCTGGCAGCTCTTTAAAAACAGTAATGATAGCAAAACTTCGGCTTAGGACTTGGCTCATGAAGTTCTCTAGAAAAACAACTTGCATTAAGAAGTGTATGTATGTGGATGATCAAATTGAGACTGCTTCTCACTTGGCAAGAATCATTCAGCAGTTATTTTTTAGTTAGTATTGGTGGCCATATTTGTGTCATAAATTAAGGTTTCTCAGTACAGTATGAAAGAAAACAAATACAGGGATTTAGCCTGTAGAAGAGAAACATGGTGAAATGAATTAAAAATCATTAAAAAAATTATGGGAATTTGTGCTATTTCATGTCACACTTACCTGACTACAATTCATTCTTGAGCAGCAAAAACAAACTTTGAAACCAATGAGATACTTCATTTAGAGGCAAACTAGATGAAAATAGTGACATCTAATAGTACTTTGATGTTAGAAGAATTTATTATACAAAAAATCTGGGGAGGTCTTTGATCCACTTAAAAAAAAGTCCAAAGAGAGTTAGGAGCACTGAATGTCACACAAATATTAGTGCCCTCATTTCCTTCCCCTGAGCTTTTTCTTCTTTGTTCCAGATGGTTTCTAATTTTTGAGAGGGGAGTGTTAGGAAATTCAAATAAAACAAAAGCTCTGCATATAGCAGATGACTAAAATGAAGAAAAAAAGCGCCTGGGATTCTTTATTTTTTCCTTACTCGCCTTATACATTGTGATCGCTGAAAAAAAATAAGGAAAACAAGAAAGGCTTCAGCAAAGTAGCAAAATGTTACAGATTTGAAAGATAGAGATGTAATCCTCATTTGATGGAAACATATAGTTGAAATTGGTTTAAATGTGCTTGATTATTTTGATCCTCAAAACTTTCAGTGGCTGTACAAATGCTTAGTCTTCAGTTGGGTTGTAAAGCCTTTCTATCTGTGATTTTAAGTTAAGCTGTATCTTCAAAATTTCCTTGATACTCAAGATAACACATACATTGTTCTGGATTTAGATATCTTATTTGGCTTTGGAGAAATTATGTATGAATATGATTTCAAGCATGAATTTAAATTTTGTTTAATTAAAAACAGTAATTTGTTTATATAGTGATCTTTTTCATTAGTTTAAGTTATTACCTTGGGATAGCATTAGTTTGTCATGGATTTCTTAATCTTCATTATAAACATGCTGTTTTCCTAAACTTTGAAAAAAATCAAAATTTCTAAGCTGTATCTCTGACTTTTTTTGAGATTGTTATGAGTGAATAGGAGTTGATTCAGATGTGTGGAAGACGTTCTGTTTATTTTTTAAGAAACAGTTAAATCTGTGTACATTAGGTTACTTCTTCAGCTAAAAAAACCACAATCTGTCTGTTTAGGTTCCAGAAAGATTAATTTTCCTTTGGTTTGCCGAGGAGTCGACGCCTATTTCTGGTATCAAAATTATTATAGAAAATTTAAGTAATACCTTTTACCCTGCAGGTACCTGCTGCAGATGATGTAAGTTTCTGGGGCTTCCCTAGGGGTCTTAGGTGGGATTTGGATGTCCATCAACATAAAGATGCACTGAAATGCCATTCTAGGAAGGAGAAAAGTGTAAAACTCTAAGAAACAAGCAAATGCAGTGGATTGTAATTAAATGGCAAAAGAGCTTCCAGAGCAAAAAGGATGCTGCATGAATAGGCACTCACAGAGTTAGTCAGACTGAGAAATTAGGGGAATGTATTATGTTCTGAATTATTTTTGGTAGCCATGTGAAAACATAAAGGAGATTTACATAAACTAGTTCCCATATTCATTTTCTATCATAAAGTCAAATAAGTAAATTCATTTATAAAGTATGTGATCCATTTCATGACTGACCACTTGGCTACTGTGAGTGATAGTTAGTATTCATGGCCATCCTTTTAGTAAGTAACAACTTTATAGTTTCCACACACAACTGCACCATAGAAAAGAACATCCTTCACACTCACTGCCTTTTCTTCTCTTTTCCTTCTCATTTTCTTTGTTTTCCGAATATTGAAAATGCATCTAGAAACAAACAAATTTTATTACCAAGCAAACTGATGAGGAAATGTCTTATAATGAGAATAAGCTATGATTTTCCTTTTTTTTTTTCACTCAGACCAATCTGCAGTTGATTGCCTAAATCTAAGTGTAAGAGAGGAAAGTCGTGCTTATATTATGAGGATATCTGTAAAGAATATCAGTTCCTTGCTGGCTTTCACATGTATACTTCTAAAAGATTATGATGATAATTCTTGTTACATTCAATCAGATCCATATATTGTTTAGTGACACTACTCACTTTCTATTTTTCAGTATGCAACATGTGTGATTACACAGTATTTATTTTCTTTTATGTTACAGAAAGTACACTTCAAAAGTCCACGGAGACAAAAGGTTTTCAATTTGCTGCATTGTAAAAAATAATGGATTTGACTGCAGTACAAATCCTATTCTCAGAGTTTGATACAAGCTCATAGATTTATTTGTTGGTGATTAATAACCATAATATTTTTGTATCACACTCTTGCTGACCTCAAGCTCCAGTGAAGCTAAAGGGCATCAGGTTTTGTGAATAAGGCCGCAGGACGACATTAATACAAAGTTTCCTTAATCTTAGAACCTGAAAACATCCGCTTGAATTGTATAGCATGTTGTGTAGGTTTTCAATGAAGGCAACTTTTAAAAAATTGGCTGATTTTGCTCCCTGCAGTGGCTTTTGCTTCAGCCAGTAGGAGATTATTTCAGAAGGATTTAGATGGTGCAGGAATAATTGGTTTAATAAGAAAAAAATAAGTCAAAAGTTAAAGAAGTCAAGCACTTTTCCACTACATTCATATATCTCTTCTTACATCGACTGTGTTTTTAAAAGGAAAGTATTAAACCTTATTTAATTCTCTTTCCTGCTAACTTAATGGCAGCAGAACAAAATAAAATGGATGACACTGCAGCTGGTTTTTCAGCTATTACAGAGTAATGGTTTTATTGATGCACATTCTATAGTATTTTCATGATCATTAATTTCACAATAAGGAATACTTTCTCATTTTAATTTCCCCTATTATTCAACAAACAAAAAGTACATAATTATTTACATTTTACAGAAAATTAGTCTTAACATTTGTTTTAAAAACTGAAAAAAACTGATTATAATAAAAATGAATAGTGACTTTAAAATACAATGTACTAGTGGGGCAGAGAGAGATTGCATTGGTGTAAATGCTTGAAGTTGCTTTAAATACACAGATTAATCTGCTACAGTACAGAAAGTTCTGCAATACCAGCTTGTTTTTTAAAATAACATTTACTAGTAGGAGTATGAAATACAATATTCCTCAAGATTCACAATAATTCCAGGCCACCTGAACATTGTTTATTTGGGTCTTGGGCACCTGCAGTGTTCCCAAATCTTAGTCAACAGTTCAGTCTGTCTTCCTTCCAACATTCTGTGTCTTGACAAATTAATTAGGCGCTTTTGGATTTTTCTGGTAATCACTAGTTAGCACAATTTTAGTCTGTAACTGAGGAAGTGGCTATTCTAAGGAAAGGAAAGCACCTGCCTTACTCCACAGATGAGGATTTTTGTGGATATCCTGAAACAGTCTCACACATACAGGCCCTACTCCTCATGGGGAATTTCATGCATCCAATTATCTGCTGGAGTTACAATGCAGCAGGGTGTATGGAATCTAGAAGGTTCCTCAAGATGACTGATGACCAGTTCCTGACACAAGTGATAGAGAAGTGTGTAACTAGACCTCATACTCAGGAATGAAGAAGGGCTCATTGGGGATGGGATGACAAGACAACCTCGGCTGCAGTGACCATGAGATAGTGGAATTCAAGATCATGAGAGGACAGAGCCGGGCAAAAGGCAAGGTCACAAGTTTGGACTTCAGGAGAGGAGACTTTTGACCTCTTCAGGGATTTTCTTGAATGAGTCCTGTGGGATGAGGTCCCTGAGGGCAGAGGGGCCAAGAAAGCTAGTTGATATTCAAGGATCAAGTTTAATAGGTGGCCATCCCCCTGGTCAGGAAGATAGGAAAAAGTGGCTAACTAGTTGCTGGCAAAAGTCAGATTTAAGGAGGAGGTATCCAGAATGTGAAATCACAGACACATGACCCATGAGGAGCACAGAATTGCTGTCCAGTCTTCCAGGGATGAAGTTAGCAACACCAAAGCCCACTTGAAGTTGAAACTACAGAAGAATGTCAAAGACAACCATAAAGGAGACTATGAATATATAAACAGCCAAATGCTAACTAGGGAAAACCTGTGCTTGCTGCTGAATGAGCAATGGTGGCAAAAGGACATGGAATATGCTGAGATACTCAATACTTTCTTCTCCTCATTCTTTACTAATAAGACCAGTATCCTGTTTTGGCTGCTCCTCTCAGCATAGATGAGGCCAAACCTGGAGTGTGTCCAGCAGACTCTTAAGTACAAGAGAGGCATGGATATACTGGAGAGACTGCAGCAAAATGCCACAAGGACAATTAAGAGACTGGATCATCTTTCATATGAAGAAAGGCTGAGAGAGCTGAGACCGTTAAGCCTAGAAATAGAGGGCTCAAAGGGATCTTACCAATTTCTGTAAATACCCAAAGGGAGAGTGAGAAGAGAAAGGTGTTAGGCTCTTTCCAGTGGTGTCCAGTGACAAGAAAAGAGGCAATGGGCACCTACTGAAACACAGAAGATTCCCTCTGAAAATCAGGAAACACTTTGTCATGTTGGGTGGCCAGACATTGACACAGGCTGCCCAGAGAGGTTGTACAGTGCCCATCCTTGGAGAATATGAAAGTCATCTGGACATGGTCTTGGACAGCTGACTCTGGGTGGCCCTGCTTAAGCGGAACTCGAGAGGTCTCATCCAACCTCAACCATTCTGTGATTCTGTGATATGAGACAATTTTTAACTAAGTGTCCCACCATTACTGCCTGTTTCTCCAGCTTAAGGCAGAGACATATGATTTCTTTCAATTCCAACTGGAGAAACAGAGAAGTTAATTGTGGTCAGGACTATAAGCTGTTTCAGTTTATTTTCTTTACATCCTAGAAGAGGTCTCTCATCCCTGGTCTGGATTATAATAGAGATAAGTACTTTTAATGTTTTTCTTTTTTGTTTCCATCTCGCTGTTTTACGTGGTATCTAATCTAGCATAGGTAAGTTGAAAGCTGTTTTCTACTTATACACTATTTTGTTGAATACACTAGTTTGTTTGGAAAGGGAGGTGTAAGGTTCTGTTCCTAGGAATGATATTATTTTCATAGTACATACATTCAAAGAGCAAAGATGCAAGCCGAGTTCCATCCTGGAACATCTGGATTATGGATTTTCATGAAGATTTCTATTTAATGGGACAGCAATAATTTTGGCTAGAGGTGAAATAATACATTTGATTTCTTATTTCTTGAGGTAAGTGGAGATGAGTTATGTCTGTTGCTAGTTTGGGAGCATCTGTGCAACTTTTTTTAGGCATTTCTTCGTATTAAGTAATAGTAACAAAAAAGGATCAAATGACCAAACTTGAAAGAGATCAATAATTATACTGTGGGTTTATGACTGTTTACTGGAATCTCTTTAGACTTAGTCTTGTGGATGTCTAAATTGTAAAAGGAGAGTGGTGTGAGTTGAGAGCTGCAAATTTGGAGTATTTCCTGGTAGGGCTTTGCAGTCTCACTCTCTGTTAAAAGTTTTCAAATAATTGTATCTCTATATATATCTTTCATTATATGTCAGTTAGAACAGCTGAAAAACTAGAGATAATGAGGGAGTACATGCTACCTTGTATGACTTAGGAAGTGTTTAAAAGAAGTTGAAATACAGAAATGACATAGTATTTGGGGTTTGCAGAGATTATGGTATGGCACGCCAAGACTTTTACTGTGTCCTTAAATCCATTCCAAAGCAGCAATATACAAAATGCCATATTTAAATGCTCAGTTGTGTTGAAATTTTAATCCTGCCAAGCCAGTGAATTTAGCAGGCTCATGTAGAAGTTGGTGGAAGCAAGACAGGTAGTAAAGTTAATGTGCCTGAACCGAGTTACTGGAGGTTTCCAGGTTCATCTCATAGTGTTGGCAGGGATGGTTGGAATCCCTTTTTCTGACATCTCTCAATCCTTTTTAAGTGAAATTGTTCAAGACAAAGTAAGAGGGCCAATTTTTTTGTCTATTGTCAATCAAAGGGGTGGGCTTTTAACATAAGCTGAAGTCCAGTGTAGCAGTATTTAAAAGGGCAGCTAGAGAGAGGACAGAGGCTCTCCATAAAAGCCACATGAGGAAACGGCTCCAAGTAGCATTTGGAGTGCTTTCATCTCAGTATAAGAAATAAAGTTTTTACAGTGTGTAAATGCACTTTTTACAGATGAGTGCCCATCATTGGAGGGTTTAATGATTCAATTGGACAGGTTGCTTGATAATTTGATCTAGGCTCCCTTTCTCACAAAAGGCTGAACCACTTGATCTTTCAAGATCCCTTCCAGCGTTGGCTGTTCTAGGATGTTATGTCTTATTCAATTGTCTTTTTCCTCTGTTTTTTTATTTGACCTTATCCAAGTCACCATCTTAAGCAGAGTGAACCAAATTAAAAGCTACTGCATTATTGAACAAAACATGGTATTTTCACCATTACTTGAAATACGTACAGCATCTTCCAGCATGATAAATGGTACAGCTTCAGTGATTTCTTTCCTGAGGCTGAAATGAAGAAACCCCCAGTTTTCTTTTCTAAAGCATTTTCTCTTTGAGGGAACTGAGAAAAGCATTGTTAAAGATTGTGAAGAAAAGTATTTATTATACATTTTTATATTTGAATTTTTAAGTCTAAGATGAGTTTACCTACCTTAATTGGCTTATGACAATATGCAATATATAATATGTACTTTCATATCTCTTACACAAGGTGAAACAGATGGTGATGTTCTAAAAATACATTGTTAGACACAATTTTACATGGTTTTGCACTTAACATTTTTGAAGTATCTGGAAGTTCAGATGATGAGCATCATATATATTTACCTGAATTATGAACCTTATTTTGCATGTATATATGATTTGATTTATTTAATTTGTGCTGTTTTCCCTTCCTCTCCCAGCAAATCATAAGCAGGTGAAAATCCACTTTGTTATGTTGTAACTTTTAACTTAAAATGGATTTTGTTTATTAATTCTTTTTATTTATGTCCCTTCCTTTCCTTATCCTCCCAACTGGAAAAATACTCTCACACTCCTCCTGTCCTTATCAGGACAGAAACTTTCTTTGGCCAGAAACTCTCAATGGGAGCAGNCTCACACTCTTCCTGTCCTTATCAGGTATGCTGACACACTTTGCTCTTAACGTGACCACCCTTGCTATGTGTTGTTTATGTCTTTGTGGCTTCTTTAGCCAGAAACTCTCAATGGGAGCAGGCAGTTGTCACATGTAGCCAGAAAAACAACATCCACCTGAGATGGAGTGTTTGTGTTTAAACTATATCAGGTTGAATATCTAGATTAGAATTGTCTTACTTGCTAGGAAAATGGTGATAAATATTGGCATTAAAGCAAAATTATGTCTAACTAGCATCACTTTTCAGGAGATGTAGGTAGCTGCAGTGAAGACTCAGTAAGGAGAGTTCTTTCAGACCTTCAGGTGGAGGAAGATGAAATTTAATTTGACCTTAGGCTACTTAGGAGTGTAAGAGGGAAACAGCTGGCTGTGTTCATGTCTCGGGATGCTTCTGACCTAGTCTATGTGAATATCAAAGTATGGCTATCCAGAAAACTGTTAGGACAAGCAAGGAAGTATGTAAAAGAGTGTCTAAAGCTCTAAGAGTAAGCAGTGATGGAAAAGAAATGTAAGAGCTCACCATGACTAAAATTGCTACTGGATCACATTGAAGTATGTGTTTCTCCAAGTCTCCCATGCTACTAGTGCTGTGCAGAGATCTAACAAGGAAAGTCTCAATCATAAAAAAGTTCACAATGTAAGTAAATGAGAAAGATAAGCAAAGAAAAAGTTTATTCATATTCAAATAAAAACAATTTATTTCCTTTCAGTCCCACAGGTGATCAGTGGTAGATGAAAGAACAAAGGCAGTCTTTTTCTGAATTCCGATCTAGAGTCCATTAGTTATATTTCATTACATATAGAGTATTATTGTTATTCCATTTCACTCCTCATGTTCTTAATGAATGATGCATTATAATACAAAATGCAGTAGAAGTTCCCCCCAGCAATACTGAATCAATTACTTCTTTTGAAATTTTGTTGCATACATATCAAAAAGCAGTGTTTTAGTAGCAGCATAGTTGGGTGTTTTGCATGTCTTTGTGGTAGGATTTTTACTAATCTTTCCTGTCGCAGCTTGGATTATACCTGTCATGCTTCATGTAGATCAGGAAAGACATTCCTGCAATATTGTAGAATCCCATAGCATTTCTTTGCACCTTTTGAACTTCATTGGGCTGGTTTTTTTTAGTTCTTTTGTACTTCAGATTTTCTGTTGAGCATGGAATTCCTTGAGTAAGCAAAGATTTTTGTGTAATACCCAGGGGTAGCAGGAAAATTCACATCATTGTGATTAACCGTGAGAATTTCCAGTAACAATTTGTGACTGTGCCTTTTAGAAAAAAAGTCTTGCTTTGTAAGTGTTGATGATAATAACTTGTAAAGAGTTAGTGTATTATCAAGTTGTTCCTTTACATCCTAATGCAGCAGTGTTTCACTGCAGGGGAACCTGTATGGGTGGCCAGTCCTGTCACTTGCAAGACAACAGATGTTTACTGAAGTTTCAGTTTTCTGAAACTAGAAATTCAGATATTTTTTTTTATGGTTAATGCAAAACTATATATAACATTTTAAAGCACATAGAAATAGCTAGATTGTAAGTTAACTGACTGATTTAGACTGTTGTAGGCTGTTTGCATTTGACAAAGAAGAGGAGTGTACTGTGACCATGAAAGTCACAGTTGGCTGTTAGCTCTTTCATAGTTATTTTTAATACATAAGGAAATTGCTGAAGATAAAACTTTGCAGAATTTTTATTACAGAAATATGAAGGAGGACTGGAATCAGTTTTCAGTTACTGGTAACATTTTGGATGTTTGTGTGACAAAAAAAAAATCCTTTTTTTGCTGTTAACTTGTCATCAGTCGTTAATCAGTCATCATTTTGGTTTATTGTGTGATGCCCAGAGACCTGTTACATGTCGTGGGCCAATCTGTAGTGGCTACAGCTACATGCATTTGTGAATTCCTTGAACTCAGATGTGGTGCTTGGTCCCATCAGTCTGGCACAGGCACACCCTGCAGTATGGGCAGACACTCTGCCCTAATGTGTCTGGAAAGAGCATTAGTTTGGGGTTATGGGAATAAATCAGCCTGGGCCAAACTTTGAGTGATTCAGACCATTAGAAACACTTTATTTTGAGCTGGTTTTATTTGACCTGCTTTTCTAGAAAGAATGGTGCTTTGTACTTGTGTTTCATGAAGGAAAAGTGTAAGAGTATGGCTGATTTTCTCTACATATGTAATAGTAATGTAAGATTTCTACCTACCTGTCTCATCTCTTGTCTACATTCTTAATTCTGTCTTTGCTTTCATACACCTACAGAAAATCTCTCGACTCTCATGCTGCTATTTTTGTGTGTTTTGTCTCATCTTCACACCTATTTGAACCCTGTCTGATTGCCATCCTCAATCCATCCTTGCAATGTCAGTTCTATATTGCTGCCCACAGCTGCATTGTACTGATTTTATAGCTTCTTAGCAGCCTGTTTATTGGTTAGAGATGTTACTTGGTGTTCTTTTTCTCATGCAGTACATTAACTTGTATCTTACCACTAAAGTGATCTAATGGGTATGAAGAAAATTTTAAACAAATAACATGAAATAAAAGTTTAATTTGATACCAGAAATTATGATCAAAAAGATGTCCTTAATGCTCGCACTGTAAAAGATAAAATATGGCTTTGGAGCCCTAGCGAGAGGACACAGGATACAGTGAGTCCTCACATCTTCCCATGCCTCTGCAAAGGCATTGCAGCTCAAGGGCATTACTGACTCTGGGGCTAATCTGTCCCAGGAGAACAGATTTAGCATGATCATTCTGCACACCAAGAAGTATCCATGAATAATGGTATATATTTAGGTAGATCTCACCTCTTAGAGATTAAATTCCTAGCAGAAATGAAGTATATTAACATTTCAAAGTCTGTCTAAGAATGATGCTCAACACGTGAAATAATCTGTATAAGAGTGATGATAAGATTATTAAATACAGCACAAAGCCANTAAGTATATTAATATTTCAAAGTCTGTGTAAGAATTATGCTCAACACGTGAAATAATTATTAAATACAGCACAAAGCCATTTTTTAAAAGAACGAAGGGTCAGGTAATTCACATCTATATCCTAGAACACCAAAGAAATGTACAGTTAATTCTTAAATGAATCAGACAGTATCAAATCTCTCAGCTGGTTTCAATCAATATTTTGTTGTAATGATAAATAAAAACAGCCCTAGAGTTAAGAATGTTAGCCAAGTGCAGCAGAAAAAAGCAGTTGGGGAAGATGAAACAGGACAACCTTATGATTATGCTTAGCAAAAAGTCAGTGATAATGTAAAACCTATAAGCAGAGTAGAAATTAGGGACAACTTTGACATCTAAGATGCCAGGCAGATAGTTACTGAGTAACTAGAAAGACAGTGGCTTGCCAGCCACAAGATAATCCCCATGATTAAACAATACCCTAAGAAAATAAAGGAATGCTGGAAAGTCCAAGGGCGAGAGACGCTGGCAACGTAGCAAGGAAGAAAAAAAAGAGTGGAAGTGTATTTTAAGGTTTAAAATGTAACATGGTATAGTAATATAGCAACTCTTGTGGGCTATATGTAAATTATATGGGATTTGTGTCTTGTACTGATTGGTTATTGTAAATTGTAATATTCAACACAAAGATATAATGTATTGTAACAAGGACACACATATACGTCTGCACACACACACATGCAGGTACCACACACACCCAGACACACAGACTCACAAACACAAACTCCTGCTTGCTTGCTTTCCTTCCTGCTCTCCCTCTCTCTCTCTGGGGCTTACTCATAGCTGTGGCTGGCAGCTTGGGTAAGCCCCCCCTTTGTTACCTACGACCCTTGCAATAAGCTACCTGTTCTCAGAGCTAGCCACACTCCAGAGATCTCTCATCACCATCTCGAACCTATGCCCGGAACCACGCAGACTTTCCTACAAAACCCATCCCAAATCAGTCAGCCCATTAATTTTCTTGACAATGTTTTTCCTTTTATTAATGCATTGACATTGGCAGTCAGTCTCTGTGGGAGGTATTCTTATTTACCTTAAAGCACAGACTAGAGTTAGCACTGATGACAACAATCATCTAAATTTTTTTACATGATACATAAGCTCTATGAACAAAGATAAAACTTGCCTGTCTCTTTTCATTATTAATGTTATAATTGTAACTTTAGGTAGATGAAAATACGGATTTTTTTTTTAATTTTTGAAAAAAACATATCTTGTAGTACACTTCTGGATACTGTAGGATGATTTAGACTTGTAATGTCATTTTCTGGTTCTGACATTAATGTGGATTTAGAATAGGTGTTACTTGACTGTCTTTTTTGTTAAGTGTCACTACATAGAAAAGGTCAACTATGAAAGGTTGCATTCTCTGAAGTCAACTTTGTAGTCCAAATTTAAGGCCAAGATTTCATGCCACACCAGTGTAATTCCCTAGGTTTTTAAATCAGTTGGGCTTTATCTATCAATTAGAAGGTGACAAATGCAATCAATTGTATTTTCTGCAGTGATGTTCTGATAATCATATTCATAAGAAGTAGAATTGGTATGTCTGGCAGATTATGGTTTAGTAGAGCTGTTACTTCTGAAGCTGAATGTGAAACATTTATATGCCTTTTTCTGCACATGAAATCTCTTGTTAAATTTTTGCCATTCTGCTCAAGGTTTACATGAGAGTTTTTTGCATTAGGTATGTCCAATTATCAGGGCAAAGTGAGAGCTAGCTTCTCCTTACTGCCCTTCCAGTTCAGTGTTGCAGTTTTTTTCCAAAGAGCAAGTAATGATTTTATTGTCTTCCAAGCTGCTGCAAGCATCTCTTAAAAATGGAAGAAAAAAGTTTTCATATCTCGAGTGAAGAGGTGTGTGCAGTGCCCAGAGTTTTCCAGATGAAAGAATATACTTCAAAGAAGGACTGTTGTATAAATTACATCTTAATTCCTGGAATCAGCACACATTTAAACCTGCAGAGTTGAAATCTGCATTAATTTGGTATTGTTTTTTATCACTTACAGATGTTATTGTACCAGTAGATTTTTAAAAATTATTGTAATTTTGTGATTTTTTGTTAGAAGATTTTGCTCATTTATTTATAGCTTGCTTGAAGAATGGATACATAATTGGATCAAAAAAGAAACTGCATTCATTGACAGTTGATCAGAAGCGAACAAAACTACGTTTCAGTGTCACATTTTGGCTTGTCTTACTGTTTTTATAGTTCCACAGTCATTCTTACAGGCCTTTCCATCCATCTGTGTTTGCTCTCAACCACCCAGGCTGCAGCCATTTCTGCAAGTATCTTTCCGAGTGACCATCAAGTAGATAAGCAATAAAGCAATTACTGCATATGCAATCTTTCACTCTTTTATTTAATATGTAAACATGAGCCTGCAAGGAAGAAAACAAGTGGTGTTTGCTTACTTACAAGTCATTTTTTGGGGTATGTTTGAATAGACTTAGGATAATTTATAATTCAGGGAAAAGGTAAGGATAGCAAAACATAACAGATTAGTGGCACCTGGAGCAGTTACAGTCAATACAGTTTTTACAAGAATATCAGGGGAAAGTGGAGGACTAGAGAGAAAGTAAGCTTATTAATAAATAAGGTAGATGAAATTAATCATTAATGACTCCTAAGCAGCCAAGTCCTTAAGTGATTTAAAAAACCAAAATCAATCTTGGGGGGAAAAAAAAAAAATAAAATAAAAAGGAAGGTCATGACCAAACACGATCAGGCTGGCACATTAGGATCTATTCCAAGTCTCAGACACAGCTGTGCAATCTGGGTGGAAAATAGGTGTCGAATCAGGAGGCTGAGATCTGCATCAGACCATCACTTGCTTTTTCTTCTCAAATCATGCTCATGCTCATGTTTATCTGCCAGTGCACACTCTTTCAGGTGTGCAGTGAGGAATGGCAGCTGATGCCTCTGCTGGGCTGGCTGCTCCATGCCTGCCTTTGGTTGATCAGACTCCTCACACAGCTTTTCTCTCTTACAGCCTGCATTGTGGCCTGGCCCTTAGTAAATAGCAGCTGGACTTAAAACAAGTTAGACAGAAATTTGCAAAATGTAAAAACAGGAATAGACCCAGTGAATTTAAATGGTTTATTAGAATTGTAATTTATTCTTAAAAAATAAAAAAATTAAGAAGCATGTAGGCACTGGAGGATTAAGAGAGGACGTTAAGATGGAACTGATCTTCAAAAACTGTGGGGGACAGGAGGGAAATGATCGTTATGAATTCTGTCAGTCTAAATTAAATCTTTAATGATGAGAAGAATACCCTCCCTTAGAAACAAATTTTAAAATGAAGTGTAGGAGCAGTTAGTTTAGCAAAAAAACCCCCCAAAAAACCAAACAAAACCTGTGCACTAAGTGAAATGATGTTTTAATTATTTAATCAGATTACCAGAATGTTAGTACTGTCAGTGATTAAAAACCAAAGAATAGGGGAATAGATCTGATGTATGTAGATGTCCTTAGCCCTTTTGGATGCAAGTTGGGATATTGGTAATTGCTGAGCCCTAACAGTCTACAATGTACAAAGTAACCAGAAGGCATCACTCACCCTGTGTCCACTCAAAGCAGTTCTTTCTTGCTACATGCTAGGTTTGCAGCCATGTATGTATATATACTTGTAATACATCTGCATATAGATTAGCACTGGTATTTGCAGTATTTGTCTTTTTCTGCATGTGTAAATGTATTGGTGGGGATTTTTCGCTCTTCATTTATTTCTCAGGCTGCACAGTTGGAATAGGACAATAATAATAATGAGTTATAAATAACCTATTCATCTACCAAGGAAGAGCACAGGGTAAGGCAAACGAGTTTATTTTAAATCAACTTTTATTTTACATATTTAATAATATTTAAGTTAGAGTATGCTAGGTTATAAACAGTGGGTCTGAGAGGGGTTAATTTGGAAAGAAAAGAAGAAAGAAAGTCGTAAAAACTTCACAGTAAAATCTCAAGCACAGCTAAGAGTGAGAACAATTTCATTGGAATTATGCCTCTTTTTCAATATGAGCATCTGTACAGTTATGTCAGATGGTTTGGTGCTTTAAAAAGCTTGAATCTATATTTATTTCTATAATGTTTTCATTAATATTGAAAAATATTTATTGAAATGGGCACCACTTTTG
This sequence comes from Alaudala cheleensis, assembly GCA_013398995.1. Classification (NCBI taxonomy): domain Eukaryota; kingdom Metazoa; phylum Chordata; class Aves; order Passeriformes; family Alaudidae; genus Alaudala; species Alaudala cheleensis. The sequence goes on from VWYE01024128.1 coordinate 497,119, forward strand.
TAGCTGAAGGACACCTCTTGCAGATTCCACCAATATTGAGAAGTATTTCTAGGAATGATAAATACCTAGTAAAATTCAAGTAAATGTCTGAATTTACCAGAAATGCTTACAGTGCCAAATTTTACAAGAATACACTGCTAGTTTTCTCATGAAGGTAGCCAAGTGTATGACACAGTGGGGAAATCACTAGATACAGTCACTGGCCAGTCACTTATGGGTCAGCCCTACGGCATGACTCAGAGGGATTTTTTTTTCTGTTTCATTTTTGAATTGCAGAGACAAAAATAGAAATCATACCTATTGCCACGTCTGTAGTTGTTTCATCTTTAGCACATTCTGGGTAGTCTCTTCTTTCCATTCTGTGGGAAGTGCTCTTGAAAACCAACAGCAGTGCACTTGTTGATAAAGCCATCAATATTAGCAGGTTAACCTCACTTCAAAGTACAGCATGGTATATTTGCCAGGTACACTGTTATACATATGTATCAAATGACTGAAAACCCTTCTGGCACTTGGGTCTTATTACCTTTCTTGATTACTATCAGTTAGCTGCATGTATAGTTGCTTCTGAATTTTATTCATGGCCTTAGGGTCATTACCTTAAGCAATGTGCATTCACGGTAATTTAAAAATCAAAATAGACATAAGGCATCAGAAATTAAAATAAATAGCACTTGTGTTTAATGTATTTAAAATACTTTCTTTCAAACTTCTGCAATGAGATAAATAGTTATTAAAAATGCACAGAGAAGTAACTTGAGAAGGAATATATCAGTTGATGTTCATACTGCTTTAAAACATGACTGTTCTTGGCCTAGATGGGTGCAGTTTTCACTGAATAAGAATCTTTGTGTGTTGCTGGGCTTGACAGTGTTGGTGAGTGGAGTTAGAGCTGATGGACAGTTGTCAGTGGGATTCCCCACAGCCCAGTATTGGGACCAGCCCTGTTTCAGATCTTTATCAGTGGTATGGATGAGGGGATCAAGTGCATCCTCAGTCAGTTTGTAGATGACACCAGGTTTGACATGAATGTTGATCTGCTGGGGTAGGAAGGCTCTGCAAAGGGATGGGGATAGGATGGATCACTGGATGAGGCCAATGGCTTGAAATGCAGCAATGTGAAGTGCTGGATCCTGCACATTGGTCACACCCCCAGGCAGCACCACAGTCTGGGGGCAGAGGGCCTGAAAAGGGCCTGTGGGTGCTTTGTGACAGTAGATGAACTTGAGCCAGTGTGTGCCCAGGTGTCCCAGGAGGCCAGTGGCATCCTGGCTTTTATCAGCAATAGTGCAGCCAGCAGGACCAGCGCTGGTGAGGCCACATCTCCAATCCTGTGTTCAGTTCTGGGCCCCTCACTACAGGAAAGACACTGAGGTGCTGGAGTGTGTCCAGAGAAAGGCAATGGAAGTGCTGAAGGGTCTGGAGCACAAGTCCTGTGAGGAGCAGCTGAAGAAGGTTGAGTTCTTCAGTGTGTAGAGAAGGTGACAGTGGGAAGACCTTATCACTCTCTACAGCTGTCTGAATGGAGGCTGCAGCCAGGTGGGGGGAGGCCTCTTCTGCCAAGGACCAAATTATAGGAGAGAAAAGGGTCTCAAATTGCATGAGGGGAGGTTTAAATTGAATATCAGGAAAAATTTCTGCATAGAAAGGGTTGTTAAACAGTGCAACAGACTACCCAAGGAAGAGGAAGAATTGCTATCTCTGTATGTGCAGAGACATGCAGATAAGGCACTCAGGGACATGGCAGTGTGAGGTGAATGGTTGGACTCAAAGATCCTAAGGCCCCTTTCTAACTGAAATTTTGATTCTATGATTTTTTTTCCTCTAAATAAAAAAATACATAAACCCCAGTGGTCCCTGAAAACAAGCATTTTTTAATAAACTTAATCATACTCCTGTTAACAAATTAAAAATTGTAATTTATACTAAATAGATTTCCTTTTTTTAATGTAGTAAGTAAGCTGATTGTTTCTAAGCTACGTAAGTGATGCTTTTTTCCTAAAATAACCCAGAGAAACTAATAAAATTTTCAGATTAATGGCTTCTGCAACCTCTCATTTATAATAATGTTATTGAGTTTATTATAAAGCTGTTAAACTTCATTAACTTATTGCAGCTACTTATTACATATTACTCAGAGCTACTTTGAACAAAAACCATCATTAAGTCAGCAGATTTGTTTTATTGTTGCTTGTTACTGTAATTTAAAATAAAAAATTGAAGAATCTATTCTGTATCACTTCAATTCCTGCTTATAAGCAGTTTGCTAAAATCTGTTCTCTGCCAGATTTTTTTATGATTCAGATGTGGGGCCAGAGGACACTGTAATTTTGCAATCAACATCAGAAGGCAAATCTTCAGATATTAAGTTGTTAAAATTGACATGATGAGTTATAATACTCACTGAAAGGTAATGTATTTTCAATATGTAATTTTATAACTGAACTTTACCTGTAGAGATTGCTCTGCAGGGAAAAAAAACATTTTATTTGCCTTGCTAATTCAAGAAATGAACAAATCTGAGTTTATGCATGATACATGTGCTGTGTAAATTTCCTGTGATCCCAGTTTCAGATAGACACTTCATAAAACATACAGAAATTCAAGGGACCCGTTTGTGCACTGAAAGATAAACTAGGCTTCCTTTTACTTGTTTAAACATCTGAGTCTTTCTAGATCTAATACTGACTTACATTTTCATGAGAAAATCTGTGTTGGCCAAAGTAGCTAGAAGATAAAAAAAATCTCTGCAAGCTAAAGCTGAATTGAAACAATTTCATTTTCTTAAGCAAAATCCCTTTTTTAAGATTTCAACTTTTCAGCACATAATTTAGGTTGTATTTTCGGTACCAGCTTAAAAGAGTGAGATATAGGTGAAAATATGAGAATGTTTGTATGTGTGCATTTGAATTTTGTCAATAACAGAATTCAAGTTCTGTAAATCTGAAGCACTACCTGAGTAATATGAGGTAAGAGACAAATACATATTGAATACATGTTGAAGAAAAAGGACTGAAACAATAGTGTAGCCCGGAAGGACAAACAACTAAAGATGACACAGCCTAAACAATGGAGGTACTTAAATTCTTTTCTTTAAAAAATAGCTACCCAGTAGACTTGAGAAGTATGTTCACAGCAGAAGCAGAGAAACTGATCCTACACTTGGAATTTATTCCAAATTGTGTAGTAATTTTGCTTCTTTAAAGCTCCTAATCATGTAATCAGTTCATGCAAAGAACTCCACTAAGTTAATGGTATTAATCAAGAGTTTTCAGGATTGGGACCCTAATCAGCATTTTTTTGCTTTCTCACTCTTGCAGCATGTGTGCAGCTAATTGCTGTTTTGACTGAGTCAACGTATGAATGGTAACACCAATGAATCAAAGGAAATTGTTCTCATTAGAATGTGGAGCTAGAGAAGTACTGCTTTCCAGAATAAATATTATCCTCAAAAAATATTCTCATTAAAACAAATTGCCTTTTGCGGCATAATAAAGTTTGTGTAAAGAGAAACATCTGGCAGAAACATGAAACCTACTGTAGTGTAAAATTTGGAATGAATTAATTTATTTTACTGTCATAAACTGTTTTTTGAGCTTCTACATATTTTATCCAGATTTAAATGTACCAGTGTGTTGGGTTGTTTTTTTATATTCAACTTGTAAATCCTCTGAAATAATTTTATTCTGCTCATAACAACCCCTGGAAAATGGGATATGTTGCAGTTAAAGAAATTTCAGGCAAGGTTTTAGACTTTGTGCACAGTAGCACATTTCATCACTAAGTATTTTAACAAGGCTTCCAACATCTGGAGGCACTAAACTGCAGGTGTCCTAGTCTTGACCAGAAACTTTGTCTTACAGTAGGCAATAGAAAAAAACATGTTCAAGAATTTAATCTGGTGTTTCTTCATTGTATCTTTCATGTTTATAATATGAGTAGTTCCCACTCCTTTTATAGTCTGTGGAAAAAATTAGCCGTGGTCCAGATTTACTCCACTGTAAACCAAAATCTAGAATTTGCATCTGAAATACACACCTATGCTGAACATGTCTGTCTTTCCTTAGATTAACTGTACCGTGACTGATAAACTTTGATGAAAAGATGAGATTAAAAAGTGACTCTGATTTTTTAAATTGTTGTGAAATGTTCTCAGAATGGTTGCATGTTTTTTGTCATGTGCCTGTAGTTGTTGGACACTTAAAAATATTTAGTTCATACAGATCATTCAGTTTTTTCAGATCTGGTAAAGATATCAGAACTTATGCTGAATAGATATCCAAAGTTTTTATACACAGTAACGAAAGGGAATTTAAAGAGTGTAAAATAATAGAGATGCCAAATTAACCAACAGAATTGTAGATCTGATCTTCTCAGCATTTCTAACCTGAGCCTGCAATCATCAGGCTGCCCACTTCAGAAGCAGGGCAGTAGGACACATGTTGTTTGTCCATATCTGTTGTATGAAGCCGTGTTTTTGTGAATTAAGTGCTGGGTCATGATTCTAAGTACCAAGAGAAAAAGAAAAACAAACAAAATACCACTTCTGTTTAAAAGAGAGAATGATGGGTTGATACAGAAGACAGAAAGATTTAAACCCAGAATTACCTAGAAAGCCAAACAGATCAATACTTTCTAGACCCACCTGTCCTCTCAATGCCCAAGGAATGTTAGGTCCATCTGTTAACTGGAGATAAAGGGGTGTTATTCTGAGGAAAAGAACAGCAAGCTTTTTTGTTGTCTCATTAAGAAAACTACATTACAGATTTCACACAAGGACAGTATTTATAACATAGAAATGAAAGATTTGGTATAATCAGCATGTATACAAGACATCCTAGGACTTCATATACCCATCATAGTGGTGGTATATTAGTTCAGTGTATGAGTATTACAAGTTCTGTTTCCATTGAGTGTGCTTACAGCATTATGTTCAGATGTTGTAAAACTTCTACTTGAAAGCCGGTTTTTTGAGAGGAATAAAAGGGAGTAAAAAAACAATATTACATTAAATAAAATTGAATTTTTCCTCTATTATATTTTCCTTTTCTATTAAATTAGTCATCTGTTTTCTTTCCGAGTATGTCAAAAACCTGCTTGCTAACAAAGCTTAAGAACCACAGAAGTTTCTCATCATCCAAATGATACATATTGTAAAATATGTCTTCAAAATAATAATATATGGCCAAATTCTAAATTACTTTTCATCCAGCAAGTTCCTTTAATTTGCTCTGGGCAGCAGAGAAGGAAGTGAATGTATATTTTCCTATAGTTGTTCTCTATCAGGCTGCTATGAGTTCTGCAGCCAGCCGCACAAGAAAATGAATAAGCAAGACATTGATAAAGCAGCTGTGATAGAAGAATTTAAAGGTGAAAGAACCATACATACTGTTGTAAAGTAATAATGTTGCTCAAGGATATGCCAGTGGATTAAATACTACTAAACATATACCTACATACATACACACATAGTATAATGGGTTTCTTCCCTTTGGATGACAATAAAAACTAGTTCAATGCATGCAATTTTGCGATCTTTGCACTATAAAAATTATTTCGAAATATATTTCTGGAAGCAGATTTGATCTTCTGACAGTGTTCCTCTGTGGGATGTGTGCCTGCTGCATATTCAGCATATACAGATAGATACAGAACATAAAAGCAGTTTTATTGTCTAGTCCAAAGTCTATTTAGTCAGCAGAATTGCAGCAATTTGTTTGGGCTCTGGTGGCAGAGCCCTCTTCACCTGTATTTTTGATCTGAGTATCTAGTGTATACAAACCTTACTCAAATAATTCTTCCTAAGAATATGAGTAATTTCTTTAGGAATTGTGCAGGTTTTTAGTTCATTTGGTTTTTTTTTTTCCCCAATTCATGAAAATTTGATCTTGATCATAGAATTTTGGAATTGTCAGGGCTGGAGGAGATCTCTAAGATCATCTGGTCCAACCATTGATCTAACATTGCCAGGTCTATCACTAAACCATGCCCCTAAGCAATCATCCCAGTCGTCTTCCCCCTCCCCATCTTAGAAGACCTAAGGAGCGCTTTGAAGTCACTGAAGTAGTGTGAATACTTTGTTACGGGCATCTTTGGTAACAGTAAATGCTTCTAGTGGTAAATATACTGCTTTATATTCAAGGATGTTTTGTCTGCTAATCAAATTACATGAATATGAAAAAGTTTGAGGTGAATACATACTCTGTTTTTTTCAGTAATTGGGTTGTTTTAGAACTAATTTTGTCATGCTTTGAATATTACTTCTGAAGCAAATCGAGGTGTTTGAGGCATTTAAAAAGTAAAGTAATAATGTTCTTAATAATTTATTGGGTTATATTTATTGCTAGTATACTTGTTATGTCTTGGCATCAAGAACATGACTGCACGAAACAGAGAAATGAGGAAAGCAGAATACATATTTAAAGGATCTTTCAATATGAAACACACACCCCCACAAATATGATCTTGAAAATTTTGTTTGAAAATATCACCTATGCTTAATGACTTGCCTGTTGTAGAGAAGTTCTAGAAATTTTGTGAATTCAATATGTTTCTTTTAAAATGGCTGATTCAGAATAATAATTGCAGATGAGACACTATATAATCTTACGTTTTGGTTTTTTTTTTTAATATACTGTAATGAATAAATAGAATATGTCTGATAAAGTGATTTAATTAAACATTCCAGCAGGCTTTCATGAACAATTCTGATAATTGCTTTGGTGTTTTCTGACGAGCAAGGGGCAGGTGTAGAACTCTTAACCTCACAAAGGAGTTGCCACCCTTCGATGAACTATATACATACACAACTGATTCCAGCACAGCAGAGCAGTAGTTCCAAATGACAGTGATGCAACAAACAGCACTGTGGTTTTAATACATGTGGGAAATTTCCATCCAATACTGAAGTAACAAAAGCATGATGTGGCACTGGCTGCTGCTGTTGGAATGCAAAACAGAGCAGCTTCTGATGCGCAGCGTACTTACCATCACTGGCTTTTCTCAGAGATGGGTAGAAGTTGTTCTGTACTCCTAAGGTCTTGCAGGGATTCATTTATTGGCTGCATGAGTGAAAATGAATTGTATTAATGTGACAAAGAGTAAAGGGAAACTTACAAATCAGCCTCTGTAATGTAAGTTGTAGGTATCTGAGTCTGAAGGTGGTGACTTGTTTGTGCAAGATTGCCTTCCATATTTAATCAAGACCTAGGAGACATCCACAGGCATGCAATTACAGATAATAACCAGTTCTATGTTCACATAAAAATAGAAAGATAATAATACATTTGGCTTAAGAAAAAAATGTGATCCTTGACCATGTACTCAGACTGCAAGAATCTTAGTGATATTGAACTTTTATGACAACCACAAAAATCGACCTATTTAATTGTGCCATGAATTCAACCACTTTTTAGGTACATAGCTTGACTAACAATGTACATATATGGTTCTGAATAACATTTTAATAAGATGTCTTACATTGCAAAGGGCTGTGATTCAGCTCATCTAATTATAGATGTTTCAGCATAGTTTTCTACAGCTCGGGTAATAATTTTTACAGTTGGGGAAGGAAATGTACATTTGCAGGTCATGATTGATATTCCATATTAGTTGTACATTTTAGAGTGGGAGGATGCATACAGGAGTATGTTTCAGTATATTTCTTTCTGTAAAGAGAGGCTATACAGCTAATTTGTATCTTGATGTTTACACTGGTGATGTAAGGGAACAAAAACATTCCTCATAAATTAAAAATTCAGGATAGAAGCTTTTGAAATTGAGACATCCTTCTGGGAGTGACATTCAGAATTCTGTGTGAGGTGAAGCTATCATATTCCCTATTAAAACACATAAAAAGTTAAAAAACAAGAAAAAAAAAGGAAAAAAAGAAGAATGTGGAAAGGAGGTAAAAGCATGCACGGCAGTTTTATCCCAACTTGAGGACGATGTGTGTGTGTGATCACTCAAGATCAGGTTATGGATGTTTAGAGGGAGTAAGAAGTTTTTAAAACTCATTGTTGTCCTGACTCAAAGCCTTTCATGTGCCAAATCATAATTCTTCTGACCAGAATTGAATTATTGCCACAGTGCACTAGAATCTTAAAGACTTCTCAGTGCAGAGGTTCATTAAGTTTCATGTAAGTCTCCCTCTCCTGCTAGCTCTAAAGCCTAGATTTCTGTAAGTCAAATCCCCACTACTCTTTATAATTCCCTCTCTCAGACCACCCCAAATTCCATCTTGCCTGAGACTCCAGCTCTGCCTACAGTCTCCCAAGCCTTACCCACACCGAGTCCTACAGCATGTTCTGTCATGAGACCTTATTTCTTGTGAACCTGCTTAACACATCACAGGGCTTCCCCATTCCTCCAAATGCATGCCCTGCCTGTGCTGATTGCTCACCCCAGGACCCTCAGCAGGGCTGCTCAGCTCTTCCTGACCCTTGTGCTGCCAACATCCATGTCTGTGTCCATTGCTCACAGCTGCTGAACTCCCCCATCAGTGAAACTACTGGCAAAAATCATCTCCAGATTTGGGTTTTCCAGCTGAAACTCTGGGACAGGTAGGCAATACAGAACCACTGAGGAGAGGGAGCAAAACATCGGAGTGAAATCACCCTCGTAATTATCTTCACATGAAAATGACTTGAGTAAGAAAGAGGATCAAATATGAACAGTCAAAAGAGCTTTCTCATATCTTTACTCAAATGTTACTCACACTCACTTAACTGATACTCCTGTACTTAAAAATATTGCTCACTTCATTGTCACCTGAACATGTATTTAATCTTTTTTTCTCCCTAAAATTTTAACACAGTCCCTTGTGACATGGTGAGATCTCATTCCATTACAGAAAGCTGCTTTTCAGTATTTTGGTAGGTGGTGCAGTTTCACTGGAAAATTCTGATCCAGTGGCAGTTCACACATTCCACTGGCATATACTGATCGAAAAAAAACTTTCAATATAAATATCAGTAACTGTCCTTCTTGAGTTAACCTGTTTCTGGTCTCATTTTCTACAGGCCTACCACATTCTCTTGGATCTTTGACCCAAGATCCTGTGACTTATTTTCTCCCTCTTTACTATTGATCTCTCTTCCAAGCTCCTGCCTGTCCTATGGTTATCCACGCTGAAATGTTCATTTATCAGGCATCCTGGCTATCAGACAGCTGAGCTCAGGTAGACCCTTGATTCTGTATTTGCTGGGCTATTTGCTATGTCATCTGTCAACCTCAACTTCTCATCTCTTGCCTTTGTGGCCGACAGTCAGCATCTCCTCATAGCATCTCCTTTCCCTTATTAACATGATCTTGTGAAACACCAGAGTTCTCTCCTGATTTGTCATGATGGTACCAAGTATCATAACCAGCTCAAGAATTCAGAAAACTATAGTCTGGGAAATGTCAAGACAGAATCTCTCAAAATGTCTCAAAATGCAAACAACAAAGGACAAAACTAAACAGCTTTTATCAAACTTGTGTTCTAAAATCTCACTGATGTTTACTCTGGACTCTCATAAAGCAGTCTGTTCCAGACCATAGCTATTACTTCTAGTAAGCTTTTCTTTATGCCTAAATTAATCTTCCTTTACAAAGTTAAAGCTTATTACTACTTGCACTACCCACAATAGACGTGATGAATATTTTTCTGTTCCTCTCTGTAGTTACCTTCTATCATGCCTTTCCTGTTTTAGGCTGGATTTAACTTATATTACTTGTCTGTTTCATTACAAGTCATATTTAAATCATCATCTTGAATGTTTTTTTGGTTTTGTGCCCTTCATTTCTTCTAGACAATCCAGATACTTTGGGGATTCTAGTTCCAAAATCAAATTTAATGTTGAAGGGAAATGTATCTTAAAGCCAGCTACAGCAGAAAGATTATTTGCATATTTTGCAGGCTATGTTCTCTTTTTTTTTAATGCACTAGTTGTCCAGTCTCTTCCTTTCCTACATGGCATGGAAGACTTCTGTTCAACTTCATATGCACAAAAGCCCCCAGATGTTTTATTTCTTGCAGGCAGTTATTCTAGAGTCTGGATTTGTGCCATTTACTACTTATGCCTGAGCGAAGTATTTTTCACTTCTCTTTGGGGAAATTAATTCTGTTTTTGCAGAACATGTATCCAATATGTTCTGGTCATTTTGAATTCTAGTTCTGTCAGCAAAAATGCTTTCTGTTAGCTTCAGCTTGGCAATACCTTTGTATTTCATAACTTCACATTATTAAAATGATGCCAATATTGCTCATTTAGGAAAATGCTGATTAGGCCAAAAGAAGATTCCCAGGAATCCCAAATCAGTATATTCATGTTTATCAGGGAACCATTTTCATCTCTCTCAGTATATTGTTTAACAGGGAATGATTTTAATCTCTCTGAATATAGCTGTCTAATTGGTTTTGCTAATTAAGAGTAACTTAAATTAGATAGTTTTAAGTTATCTTACAAGAACTTAGAGAATATTATGTATCAGAAGCTGCACTAAAGCTTGCTTTTCCTATTAAACAAGTAAAATCTTGTTTTTCTCCCCCTTTATCCCCCATAGAAATTGGTTTTAAAAAATTGTTTCACTCTTACTCATCATCCCTTCTGCTGATGCTTGCAGTTTTTTGCTTGCTGATATATTCCAGTGTTTTTCTAGAAATGAGGAATAGTCTGATACATACAGTTTTCCAGCTTTTTCTACTTCCACTTTTTCAAGGATAGATAGGTGACTTGTTTGTTTTTTTCTCAGTCTTCCAGAATCCCATTCATTTTCCATGAGGTTTTGAAGTGCCTCTGAAATTGCTTCAGCAAATTCTCTGTACTTCCCTGAATTTCATAATTTCTGAATGATTTAAAGCCAGCTAACTAATGGGTGTATTCTATAACCTACTTCCTTTCTTCTATCTTAAATATGTTGTTGTTTGTGTTATTTACTTTATCTGCCTGATTAAATCTAACTCTATTAGTGAAGACTGAAGCAGTAAATGCACTAAACATTAAAGTTTTCTTGGTGCCATGATTTGATAGCTTTTTTTCCTGTTGAATAGTAGACCAACTTTCCTTTGTCTTCCCCTTGCAGTTAATGTTCTTATCGATCCTTTTCTTTGTTTACCTTGCATGTTTCCTGCTAGTTGTTTCACATTTTGTGCCTCACTTTTCTCAGGGTGTTCTTCTGTCTTCTTTTGTAAGGTCTGTGTCTTCTTGCTTTCTGTTTTGTGTAATGAATTATTATCAGTCCATCCAGAGAGATTGATTAATAGTCTGCATTTCACTGTATTACTTTCCTGAAAGATACTTGGTTTTTTAGAGATCAGAATTGTTTCTGATTGTATTTTTCAGGCAGTATTTCTTAGACGTGTGTAACAATTACCTTTATCTGTTCAGGCTTTCTGGTTTGTCAGTAGTGCAATAGCCCCCACCTTTCTTTCCTCATTGTTACAGAAGATAATAGAACAAGCAATCAGTAATAGAAAACATGGTAGTCGCAAATGACCAGTCATGTGCTTTTATATATTTTTGGAATATGTTAACAAAGATGTAATAATAATGATACTTCAGGCAAATTTCCTGTCTTCATTTAGTCATAAGTGTAGATAGAATATTTATGTCTCTTGATATGAGAGATATGCTGATCAAATAATAAACAATCCTCATAGCCTCCTTCTAAACAAGTAAGTATTGTATTCTAACATTCCAAAATAATAGAATGGGAAGAGAGGAAATGGCTTCATGTTATGCCAGAAGAGGTATAGGTTCAGTTCTATGAAAAATTTATTCACTGAAAAGTTTGTCCAGCACTGGAACAGGCTGGCCAGGGAAGTGGTGTGTTACCATTCCTGGAGGTTTTTGAAAGACATGTAGATGAGGCACTTGAGGACATTATTTAGTAGTGGACACTGCAGTTCTGGGTTAACGCTTGTGCTTGCTGGTCTAAGAAGTGTCTTCTAACCGAGGGAATTATAGGACTTCCCCAAATCTTCACAGATAGTCAGCATCTCATAATTTCAGAGATACTGGAATTTGAGTCTTCAAAATGCTCAGTACTATTCAATGATCCAAACTACCCTATTGTGTGAAATATTATTTTATTTCTATTTCCATATCTTCAGTTCTCAGTCCTAAATAATACAACATAGCTTTCAGTCATCTCAGAAGACAGCTTCCCACTATAGATTCACTATATTGCAGCACTATGAAACAGATTCTGTATAATACCTTATCATAAAAGCATGTATGGTGATAGTGCCTTTTGGTTTTGTATGGAGTCAGCCAGTATTTCTGTTACTGAAACACACATGCCTCAGAAGTAGATCTTTACTTGAAAATGGAGCCATTTTTGCATGACGTAGAAGCTGGTAAAGTTTCTTTACAAAATACTATGCTGTTAGCACCTATCAAAAAATATAATAGATCTGGTCTTTGATTGGATAGCTTTTAGTAACATAAGCAGTCTAACCTGTTCACTCAAATACACCATTTCAAAGTGCTATTTAATTGCTCACTATTGCTGTAACTATGACTGACAAGTGATTTGTACACTGTATTATTTATTATCTCACAGTAAGAAAACTAGAATTTTTGTTCAGATTTTAGGACTTGACACTCAGTGAAAGCAAAGATTCTAAGTCTGCAAATCATCTTTAAAACATTAGATCAAGAAACTAAGTCTAAAGAAGCAATTAAACACCAAGCATGGTAGTTAAGCACCAACCTCAATGGGCTCCCACATTAATATCTGACACACAAATTACAGTGTGATGTGTGACAGACTGATGAAGCATAATATTCTGTATCAACCTGTAAACTGGCAGACATTCTTGATACAAGTGAGTGAATAGGCTTAGTGTGTCCAGCTGATGACTGCCTTTTATGTGATGCCAGGAAGAAGTAAAATTCTGTTGAACAGCAATATTCATAGATGACTCATTCACAAACTTGTCTTTGATAGCAAATACCAGAAGCTGGAGAAAACTTCATTGTCTAGCTTCAGAAGTGTAATCTGAAAACATGCCATTTAGCTGTACCTAACTCTACAGGTGCTGCAGTTCCTAAATTCCCAAAGGTGCTCAAAAAGTGTGCTTCCATAAATATGTAGGAACACTTCAATTTCTAATGTTTCAGCTTTTACCTTAACTGTGGTGGTGGCATGCAAAAATTAGAGGTCCCCATACCAAAATCTCTGGGATCCTGGTTCTCACAGAGTGTGCTAGATTGATCTCAGCACAAAATACTGTTACAGCCCTGGCTTTTCTTGGAACTGATAGTCTCATTTTGTGTACTAATCTATAACGCTAAACAGAGTATAAAAAATCTGGCTGCACATGCTTTCTGCCTGAAGGAATTAGATATGTTTACTTCATAATTTTTAAAACATTCAGCATGCAAATGTAAGCTGAAACTCAAGCAGCTTTGAAAACTTTTCACGCACTATTCTCCAAAGTAGATTTCTTTCCTGCTTTCTAAGTAATAGAACAAAACTGTTCTCACTATTAAGCCAAGTAATTGATTTCCTTCAGATAAGTGTACTTCACACAATATTTGAAAATGCAGTATTTTTTTTTTTTTGTCAGCATTTAATCCAGGATCTCTGACTGGCTCAGGTTTTTCCTTCCTGGGAAGAAGTATTCACTGAGTTCCATAAATGCACAACATGAATGAATTTCCTGTGTGTTTCACAGTCAAGGATCAGATGTAGTACAGCACAACAAAAAAGATCAAGGGCCAGTAACATCAATAAACAATTACTTTGTATCACTATGGACCAGTATGAGATTCTAAACTCAGTCTCCCTTCTGGCCTTTAAGATCAAACATCAGCAAATGATTGTGTGATAAAACAGAAATAGGTGATCCCACACAGCATTGTTTCTCTCTGTCAAACTTAGAAACTGCTGCTGGGAATTTCTCTTCTGGTCTGAAAACTATTATCTGTGGAGCATTAGTGGAACTAGGCTATTTATTCTGTCCCGTGCTGTACTGGAAGCCACTTTGGGACACAGATGGATGCCACAGCCTTGGCTTCACTTACACATTAACAATATATTATGTTGTGTGTTATTTTCAGCTGATAACTCAAAAAGTAACTCTCAGAATATTTTTAGGGCTTCAGCTTTTAAATAATAAGTAATCTTCTTAAAGTGAGATGTAAGTGATTATCAGAAAAGGATAAAATCTGAAGAATTTGGGTGAGCTGTTTTCTCCATCTTCCACTGAAAGGAGAAGTCTCTGCCAGCCCAAGTGTTGGTAGAACTCATAGTTCTTGTCAGATTCTGGCTGAGTTAGAAAGACCAGAGAACATTGGTGTACAAAGAGGTTTTCATTCACCTCCAGCATGCTTGGAGGCTGGTTAGAAATCTTTCTCTGGAGCTGGCTCAACTTTGTATGCAAGCATTCTTAAAAAATTAAAGTGTTATTGTTTAATAAACAGTGGATTCCTACTTTCACATCTTGCTCTCCTGCATGTTTTGATCATAGACCTTCTTAGGGAAATGAAATTTGTTTTCTGGAACAGCGAATTGCTGCATACCTGGATTTTATCCTAAATACAAGAAATTAGCTGGTCTAGCAGCCAGACCCAGAAAAAAAAATTTTAAAAATCTGGAATTTAATGTGTATTGAGATTTGGGTATTTAGAATACTTTATTTTAGCTGGATTTTTGGAAAAAAAGATTGAGTTCAGAAAGTTGTTTTAAGTGCAGTGGAAATAGTAGTTTGCTAGTAAAGGTACCCTAAAGTCACCTCAGTTCTGACTTTTCACTGCAGTATTGCTTTTCTATGGGAACTAATCTATGGGAGTAGATCCATTTCCATGGAATGAATAAAAAGAAGAAATTAAATATTTTAGAGTATTCTTTAGGAAAAAATGTATGGAAATAGCACTGTGCTGAATCCTTATTGTAGGAATGGAAAATGTGTATTACTAAATTCTTAAATGGATGGTAACTAACCTGTATATCAAACAACACACATTTATTGATATTAAAAACAAATATATTACTGGTAGCTATAAGGATATTTAACATCTAAAGGTTCCCAAACAGTAAATAATCCTGTAGTAGAATACTGTTCCCTTTTTTATTTCCTCTCTCCTCCCAGTGTATTATTGATTAGAAATTATCTTTGTGACAATTAAAGACCCATGAGCCAGGTAAACTCAGTACTAAATCCACCTAGAACTAAACCCATTTGAATTTGCACGCTCTAAGAGTGGGATTAATCTTCTCTAATTTTAGTCACCTATAAAGTAGCCAAAAGAGTGTCTATTAAATCGCCTCATTTAGGCTTAGCATAGTTCATGAAGAAAGAAAAGGAATTGCAGAGTTCAACTTATCCCATCCTGAGGTGGATGGTTGTTGTGATCAGGGTGAATTGTGCGAGTGGGAACTATGGCTTGCACAGTTAAAACATCTTTTTAATTAATTAGATTTGTCTTGGGGATAAAATATTAGGAGGTGCCTGTCTGGTTATCCATTGATTATCCAAATAGGTGGGGTAGGTGAAGTGTTTGACTTCTGTATAGCTAAAGTAAGGTGGAATGAATCCTACTTAAACTTTGAAAAAAATGACATTTTGGCACTAATTGTCTTTTTTTTTAATACTCCAAATGGTATTATTATTATTCATATAAAAATACTATTCTCTTTATTTTCCCCCATCCCAGAAGAACACTGTTAAGGAAGAATACTGTTGCACTGTTGTCTTACTTGCCCATATAAACTAAGCCATACAGCAGTACTTACTTGTTTACTTATTTATTATTGAAAACTATTGATTTGGTGAGATCGTGGCAGCAAGTTATAAATTATGCATAAACTGCATCAACAGATAAAAGACAGAATAAAGTCAGGACTTTGCAATTTTGGAGTTGTGTTATTATTTATTGTGGGTTTAGAAAAGCTAAAACCAGTAAAGCCCAAGAAGTAGGGAACATTCACACTTGAAATGGAAAAAAAGTTCTTTCATATAGACTTTTTTTTGCCTTTTTTCATTACTCCTCTGAGTCCTTTTTTATATGTGCCATCTATAAAGACATACGACTGCAATATGAGTGCTCACAGACTTCTCTGTCTGCTCAGTGGAATGGTTTATGGTATGATACATTTTTCCACAAAAAAATATGCATGGGTGTTACCTTTCCTCATGTAGATGACAGTTTGCTAAGACCTGTACAGATCTCAAGAGATACCAGACTGCAGGCCAAATAATACAGTGTGGCTCATCTCCACACCACTTAGGGCTTCTTTCTAGAGCAGGATGACCACATTGTTTTCATGTACTGCTTGGCTGTGTGTGCACTCTTGATTTTACACATTTTTTTTTTAAATAAATTTTTTTTAGTCTGCAATGATAGGAAGGATGCATTGTACCCACCAAAATGAACCCAAGGTACTTTGCTACATGCCATGGAGTGTCAGAAGTTTTAAGAGTGCTGAAGCTTACACAGTTTCAGCTGTACTGTTTTTTCAGAGTGGTCCCTGTAGTGAGCCTGTTTGTAGGCGCACATAGGCATTCCTGGAAAGAACTAGTAGGAGTGATGTGAAACAAACCTGGGAATAAGCTATTAATTATATGTCCAGTGATAAATATGCATTAAAAAAAGAAGATGCATACACATTCATTTCATGTAACTATTAGCTGAACATTAAAATAAGTGGCATCAAAAAGAAATGGAACATGACGTCCAACTTGCAGAGGCATATTGTTCATTGTCTGTACAGGTTGTATATTTTCTTTAATAGTTCATTACTTTCACCAGAAATTTATTCTGTGGTATAGATTGCATTCATGCAGTGGAAGATAGATGAATACATAATTCAAAATATTTCATCTGCTTGCAAGAAAATGATCTCTGGACAAATAAACCTCTGGAGCAAACAGAATTTGATCTCATTTTCTACAGCAGGAATTCAGATACGGCTCTTCCAAGACAACAATATGGAAGTTATAAGTAAATTTGTAACTGAGACAATGAGCAAAACTAATGATGATTGGTATGATAGAGTGGATTGATGAGCTTTTCACCATCAGCTCCCTCAATATAAAATGGAGAGAGGCACTTTTTTGGCATGATTCATGCCCACATAAATATTTTTGCATGATTCATTTTCCCATAAACATCTGAAATGTGTCAGATGAATCATACCTTAAACATCCCATAAGTTTCTGCTGTTGGGAAAAAGAGAATATGGTATTTAGCTGAGGTGGTGGCTGAGATGAATCACTACCCTGTATACTTATGTGACAGGTGTGATAAGCAGATATGATCTTTTTCTGCTGTCTTGAGGATTTTGAGTGTGGCATTGTTATTATTTTGTGAATATCAACTGCTTTCACCAGTATTGACATGCATGCATTCACAGATCTATATGAACTGGACAATATAAAACTGAAAGCTCTGTAGTGAACCTTTTACTTTGTATTACAGCGTTAAAATGTGTTTTAATAGATGATACCACAGTATATGATACTCCAGGGGCATAAATCAGATTCTCATGCAGAGCCATTAAAAAAAGGAGGAAAAGCCAGAATGTTCTCACATGTCCTATCAGGATCCCCTAGAAACAGTTGGTTTTGTTCAAGCCCATCCATCACCTATGTTGATCAGTCTGTCATCAGGTAGAGGACCCCTGTGTACAGGTATGGAGCAGCATTTATAAGATGTAAGCATGTTCATTTCAGAATTGTTTTCCACATGGTTTTCATTGATTGGTTTCTTTTGTCAATATACACATTCTGAAGTGCCCTAGTACTTGTCTCTGGATTTCTAGAGGTAGCAAAAGACTGAAAAGGGTGAATGTTTTGGCTTTTTGTTAAACAGAAAAGGAGGAAACTAGAGCATTTTAGACCTCTTAGCCTAATTTCAGTTATTGGTATAAAAAGCTGAACTATTTAGAAGCCAAAACCAAGAATGTACCAAACAATAACAGTGAAACTGTATTTACTGGTAACAAGTTGGATTAAACTAATCTAATTTCCCTTAGGGAAATGGATCCAAAATGTGGGTGTGAGAAGCACAGGTTTTAAGTCAACTGGCTTCCCTAAGTCTCCTTATGATCTTCAATGTGGCATTCATATAAGTAAATTGGGAATGATCTTGATTAAATTACCACTAAACAGACATTAAAGTTTTTTGTAAATGTTAATTTGGTTGGTTAGCAGGTGTCCACAGTCAGAATAGAAAAAGACACTTCAGATGTGGTTCTTCAGCAGGTACAGACACCATTTTCACCACTGTGTTGAATGGTGAAATAAGCAGCTTGCTCTCAACAAGGGAAGGTGGCAAGAGCTCTTTCATGGGCTGGAAGATAGAGCTAGAATTCAAAATGGGGACATAGGTGGATTCTGCACTGAGGCAGGAATAAGATTGAGTCGGAGACTGAAGGAGGACTGGCTCAACAATTTCTCTGTTGAAATTATGTATAAAGCTTAGTGTTTCCCACAGTAAACATGACTTAGAGAAGACATGCAATTCTGAAATAGTTAAGCAAAACATTTTTGAAGCAGCTAGTCAGGCAGAGCTGAATTTGGAACTCCTAAACATCCAGCTTGTCCACTTAAGAGAATAATTTGGGCAATTTAGTCTTCCTTTTGGTAGTATTTAGAATGAAGTTCAACTACATAGGGGTGGAATGTGCCCCCCGTATGGCTGAAAGAAAATTGTTCATTTTAATGAAAAGAAAAGATTTTAAGAGTTTTCAGGAGTAAGATTCATCTCCCAGTTTCTCTGAACTAATCACCCTCTTTATCTGTATAAACAGAGGAGAAAAGCAGCATGATTCATCTTATTTCCATGTGGACATCTAAACTAGGTCAGATGAATCATGCCATCATCCTCTCTACTGGTAGCTGAGATGTAGACAAATCTGCTTTGGAGATGCATTTGGTCTTTAGAGATGTCTACTGTCATTTGCAGAGTATCTAATCTGAAATAACTAAGATGAGGAAGAAGAATTTGTTCTCATTGGTAAAGGCAAATGACAGTATGGCGAAGCACTGGAGTGATTTTCTTGGAGGTTGTGGTTTCTCTGTTAATGTGTGTATTTTAAGGGTAGTTCAGATGAAGAGGTTAAAACATAAGGTCATGAATCTTGTTGAACCTGCCCTGGGTTTAACAGATGGATGAGAACACATCTCAAGTGCCTTCCAGCCCTGTGTTTCTACATGGCTTCATTCTTTAGTGATAGATCTTCCAGTCCTATGTAATCTAGGATATATAACTGTGAAGGGAGTGGGGAGATAATGATCCAGTTTTTGGTGATGCCAGAAATGCATACCACCTGTCACATTGCATGATGGGGAAAATTACATGATGGGGTAGAAATTACTGTGGGCTTGTAGTTTGGAAGAGACACATATTTCCATCAGCTAATATCTCCAGCTCCTTCCTGGAAAGCATTACATGCCTTGAGAATGTGTGAGTCAGCAGTGCTACAGCAGCACTTGCAGAACAGGGCATAGCAGAGCATCTGCAAACAGTGGCAGGGTGAAAGCAAGTAAAGCTGTACTGTAAAAGTAGATAATGTACTGATTATACTCATAATCTTTCTGAAACGAAAAAAGTAGCAGCATTTAAAAAGGCAAATTGTCTTTTATATATTTGAAAATAACTTGATGAAGTCTAAAGAACATTAAGATATAAAGAGAACAATTTAATGATATTCAGCCCATACTCAACCCATATTTATGTAATGACACAGTAAAAAATTGATATGCATTTAAGTCTAACATCAGTTGTTCTCTGGTCCATTGAGTGAGCTCTGACTAAATATTAATAGTCATAAAAAGGCATAATGCAAAACAAAAGCAGGAAATAATAGGTGAGATAACAATTCATTAAAAATTTATAAATGTATTGGTATTTAAGAAGAGGATGTAAAAAACTTTCAGAGTAGTCTGCTTCTTGAAAACATGTGTAGACCATAGTAAGAAGTCCAGACTAAATAAAGAAATACAGGATTTAACTTCTTCCCTGTTGTCATGAGGTCAGAGAGCTGGGCTGAAAAATCAGATGGGAGATCCTTTGTTCTGCTGCCTCAGCAGAGGGAGGGCATGGAGATCCATGGCCTGCAGGAGACAGAAGGGGTTTCAGTGGGACCCAAACAATTCTTTTATTCTTTCATTTTAAGTGCCAAAGCTACTAGCAACTATGGATCTTTTAAGATGTATTATTTAATCCTTATTTTCTAAAGAATGTGTCGTGAGTTGATATAGAAATCAGTTGTATTAAAATCAGGAGTCATACTGGATAAGGAAGGATAAATTTAAGTATAGTGAACTGTTCCAGTCCATGTCAATATTTGATTTTAAGATATTATCATCAAAAGCAGCTACACAGAATATTCTGTGCATTTGTCATTTTAGAAGCAATTACTCTTTCCTGGGATTTCCCTAGAGTACAAATACCTTCTGAATTTCACTTAACTTGGATAAATTTATA
This sequence comes from Alaudala cheleensis, assembly GCA_013398995.1. Taxonomy (NCBI): domain Eukaryota; kingdom Metazoa; phylum Chordata; class Aves; order Passeriformes; family Alaudidae; genus Alaudala; species Alaudala cheleensis. The sequence goes on from VWYE01024128.1 coordinate 517,539, forward strand.
TACTGAAGCTGTATGTCCTTTCCTAACCAGTTTAGAGAACTGGAGTTTTATATTTTTGAGAGGTTCTGTTTTCTGCTTATTATTGTGAAAGAGAATGTTTGGCTGCCTGGTTATCCACTTGCTTTGGGTTTCTGTCTTGTCAAGTGAGAAATTTACATTTACTTACTTGCTACATTTACTTACCTGTCTGATACTTGGAAATGCATGCTTCATTCCTTTTTTACAGTGTGTGCCAAAATAGGTACAAAAGTAAATGGCATAGACCAAAATGCTTTTTATATCACCTGTGTTAAGCAGAATTTTGCACATATCACTAATCACTAGCATTGATAAGGTCACTGATCACTAATATACCACTGCTATGCAGAGGGACGTTTCTTTCTTGATATCCAATATTTACAGAGGAACACAGAACTAACTTCAGTACAGTATAGATGCAGTCATAAAATTCGTTGATCCTGAATCTTCCATGAAAAACATGGACGTTTGCTTAAGAAATGTAGCCTTAAAGGACATTTTTTTCATCTTTTTTTTTTTCCCTCAGTAAATATGAAGTTAAGCAAAGTGAATTAAAACATAATAAATGCATCTAATCCCTTACTAAGCTCTCTGGAGGATCTTTGAAACTCATTGCATGTAGTCATACATCAAGTAAACAATTTCCTTAAATTCCTTTGACTGACTAGTCTGATCATTTTTAGTGTGGAATTCCTCAGACTATCAGAGGCAGGAATTTACCAAATCTCAACCAGCATTTAGAAAAAAGCTGTGAGGTTAAATATTCAATGATAGAAAATGAACATATTTCCTTGTTTGATGTGCAAGAATGTTGATCTGTAGTGTTGCATCTGCTAGAACCCAATTAACATTTCACTTTAATTTGTGTTAAAAAACCCCCAGCTTACTGAAGATGAGTGAGTATTGTCACCATAAAAGCTTTATGGAAATCTTCCTGAGGTTGTTCTTTCTTTTCAAGTGTAATTTTTCTGTGATTCCTTAATAATTAATTCCCATAAAGTTAGCATCTAAAGACATAATGCTCTTCCAGCTCCCTGAACCAGCCATATATTTCATTTGAAGAAAAGCAGATTACAGGTGTGAAGAGGGAAAAAAGATTTGCATAAGCGCATAAGAAGTTTGTAATTTATCTATCATTAAGACCACTTTATAGAAGCATGATCATCTCAGGTTTTTATTTGTATAAATTGCAGTACTGAATTATGTTTAAGGACACTCTCCTTAATATTAGTTCCCTGCAAAAATCTTAGGGCTTCAGTGTCACATCCCTTTTTAGTAAAAGGGAGAGGAACAAGCACTTCCAGCGAGCACTTCATCTCACCCTAAAGTAGTCATCTAAAGTCAGAGAGATGAATCATGCCTTAGAAGTGCTTCTTAACTCACATATATATAGTTTGAAATTATGTGAAATGAATTTATCCTTCTAATCAATTAATTTTCTGGCCCTCCTATCTCAACATCATCCTGCTCTAAATTCTGAATAATACCCTTTTCATACATCTGAAATTACTTGCTGTACTTATTTATTATGGCAGATGTGTAAAAATGGTTATCTTAAATCAGTATCAATTTAATGTCCTTTTGCAAACCATGCACAGCATTTTACGTCAAAATATTTTCAAACAATTTTGTTATAAGATACCAGTTTTAAAGCTCTGATTCCCTGGAGTGCTCTGCTTGCCACTCTGAGCATATTTCGTTCCATGGTAGTAAGCAATGTATTCAGAATTCAGAATTTTCCTCTGGGAAAGGATTGCCTGGAGAGCAATGCAAGATCAGAGAGAACATAGGCAGAATCCAAGAGGAAAAAAAAAAAGGTTTGGTCAAGCTCTGTTAATTGCTAGCTGTTTCTTCTCCTGGCACCATAGAAAACAATCTGCTCATGTTGCTTCCAAAATGACAAGATGAATGGTTCCATAGTCATCACTATTAAAGGAATAACACCAGACTGAAAAAAAAAGGGGAAGAACAGTTCTAAGAGATAAATGGAATCATTGCTTAAAACTAGATGAAATTATAACCTTGCATTATTAATTCATTCTTTTATTCATATGACAGACATTCAATATTAAAATATGATCTGTCAAGATAAGATTAAATACTTTACATTCTAGTTACGACTTAGGAGTATGTTGAATAGTGAATTCAAAGGCTAGATATTTTAAAGTCAACAGCAGTAAATTTCACTGAAAATTTCAAAAACAATCTTCTGAATCAATTGTGATGATTTCCATTGTCATAAAAATTAATGTAACTCTGAAGAACTTGATAAAAAGTAAATTTATTCCAACATGTTACTGAAAAACAAAGCAAAACAACAACAAAAAACAAACCAAAAAATGAAACCAACAAAATTCCCTCTGAAAAACCAAAAGAACAAAAAAACCAAACCCCAGACAAACAAACAAAAACCCACAAAACCCCCCCAAGCAAATTACAAGATTAGGATCATGTCAAATCACCTGGACAAATCACTTTTGCATTGTAGGGCCATTTCTCAAATGCACAGATGAGAAGACAGAGAAGGAAACCAAAAGTCACCTAAATTTGTTGATTTAGAATGCAAATTCCATACAGAAAAATAGTTTGTGTCAGGATTAGTAAGCAATAATTAACACTGTGTGATGATATTAAGTATATTATAAAACAAGAATGAGAAGTATACTTACCAATTCAGACTAGTGAAAAAATGTAGCATGAAAATTGGTGAAATTCATCCCACCTGGCTTTGGGACATACTTTCTACATTCTATGTATTGGTTAACTTGGGAATGAGTTTCTTATAAGTCCTCACAATTTTATTGGGGGGAAAAAAAGAAGAGCACACTTTACATATGGATTTGAGACGATCAAATGCAACAGTTCTTTTTAGTGTAAATAATGCTTATAGCCTGAATTTTGTATGATTACATATGATTGCTAATTCCTATTAATATTCCAACAAAAGCTGTCCTATGCCGACTTCCCTGAGTCCTGATGCTAAAAAGACCACAGAAAGCCCCAACACAAGCCCCAGCTAAAAAAAGAAAACACAGTATGACTAAACCAAACTCAAAATCTCAGGATATGTAGGAAACTCCTTAAGTATATGAATAATCTGCCACTGAACGTAGAACAACTTAGGCAATGGTCAGCCAATTCTAATTCAAGTTTATTGAATGTTTGTGTTTTTTTCAAAGACAGCTAAAATAAATTCAAGATGAAGTAAGACCTGACAAACTCTGAAGTTGTTTTGAGTACTTTGAGCTATAAAAGACTGAGGTGCATCACTATCCTTTGGTAACACAAAGTTGGTTATGCTACAGGTTTAATCTGTTATACCTGTTTTCTTACTGACTTTGGTGAGTCTGCAATCTTATGAAATGGATTAATTTGAAGTATGTGTTAAGGAGGGGCAGTTTCAGTGAGTCTCAAATCTGTTCCACTGGCACTTAGCCTATTGATCTTTCTCCCATATAACCTTCCCAGGTAATGCCCTAATGAGTTCATTCTTTATAATTCATTTGTATGTCTTGAAGATGTGATTCTTCCAGCTCATTTTTCTGATATGGTAAATGATTCAGGGATTTTGCATTATATCTGTCACTTTGTAATTAGGAATAGCTACACTGAATTTCCCCCCGTACTTATTTCTCTTTGTGTTGTATTTTCAACAAAGATACTATGAATGTATTGCTATGTGGATTAATTTCTTCTCCACTATTTTTTTTTCATAACTTTTGAATGCCTTTTGCTTACCTGGCTGTAACTTACACCTGAGACATTAGTTGTGACTCTAGAAGGAGAATGTATGCAAGGTACATTTGATTGTACTATAAACCTTTGGAAGAGGGAGTATGATGCTTCTGGTTTATTTTTCTGTCTTGGTTTGAAAAGACAGGTATCTGCTAGGGGGAAACCGGTGCTCTCCCCTTGCAATGGAGACTGTAAACNAGTGTCCACCCCCCAGCTCCCCGACCCTTCGGTCTTTCCTTCCCTGGTTTCTTTGTCTTTCATTAAGTACCCACGATCACTCAGTCGTTAGTTTTTTAGCAACTTGAGGGAAAAAATTCCAAAAGGCAAAACAAACAAAAAAACAACACCCAAATCTAACCCCCAACATTGTGTTACCCATAAACAGAAGGAAAACTTACAAGATTGCCAAATGTCGGTGGCAGCTGGCAGTACTTTCCCATAGGATTTTTCAAATCATAATCAATTTATAACCTATTGCTAGGTTTTCCAGGTTTGCTTGGATTTAGTCATTGATTCCTGTATATCATGGGCTGATCCTTAAGATGCCCCAGCCTCATCAGTTTTGGATCTCCTCTGGACTGTGAAAGACAGTCTTGCTAAATACAATGTCATAAATCAAGGATGGATTTTAACCTGTCTGGTTATAATTTATTGAGTTCTTTATGTTACCCTAAGTGTGAATTAATTTATAAAATGTAATTTAGACTGGTGAAGTATTGCCAAATTATAAGGCTTCACAACTTGTTGGACCACTACTAATACTCAATTTTTCATTTATTAGACAATCTCTGCAATAAGTATCAAATGTGTTTCAAAAGGTAGGACTCAGCATTTAGAACCATGCATTTTCTCATTTAGCAGATTTATAGAACATCTGTGTAAAGAAAAGATAAACTCAAGAAAATATGGTTCCATAGAAATTTCAAATTAATTTTCTAAGGTACCTGTAGAAGAAAGACACTTTGTTAAAACTGTTAAGGATGAGAATTGCAGGGCTGGTTTAAAATCTAATCCAAATTTTGTTTCATTCTTTGCAATATTTCCATTAAATCTGATCAATGTCCATGAATAAGACACTAGATTTCTTTTTTATTCTCTTTGTGCTAGTAAACAAGGCATGTGTATACTTCTGATTTTTATTTTAAACCCATTTATCCGCTGTACTAATTCATACCTTGGAACTTCTTTATAATTTAGAACTACCCATGGCTCTCAGGAACTGAAAGGTTAAAGGAAGGGAAGAGAGAAAATCTTGTAAAGCAATTACCTGATAGTTATCTTACATCCCTTTGTAATCACTTTGTTAAACACACTATTATAAAAAAAAAATGTATAAATGTATTGGTATGAAGTATCAACTGAAAAAAAAATGCTGTACATAAAACAAACAAGTTCTCATCTTCAAATTTCTTAGACTTGTGTTTTATAAAATCAGGAACAGAGATACTACTGTTCTTTCAAAAATTAATTGGTTAAAATATTGACATCCCTGAAATTTGATTTAGGAGTGCACAAACAATTGTTATCATTGTCACCAAAGAAAAACAACATTGACATGGAAAATTGACATTTCCATCATCNAAAATCTTGTAAAGCAATTACCTGATAGTTATCTTACATCCCTTTGTAATCACTTTGTTAAACACACTATTATAAAAAAAAAATGTATAAATGTATTGGTATGAAGTATCAACTGAAAAAAAAATGCTGTACATAAAACAAACAAGTTCTCATCTTCAAATTTCTTAGACTTGTGTTTTATAAAATCAGGAACAGAGATACTACTGTTCTTTCAAAAATTAATTGGTTAAAATATTGACATCCCTGAAATTTGATTTAGGAGTGCACAAACAATTGTTATCATTGTCACCAAAGAAAAACAACATTGACATGGAAAATTGACATTTCCATCATCTGTGAAACACACTAGACATTATTAACAGAAGGACTGCACAAAGCATCCACAGGATATTGTGTAGCAGCTAATAGGAAGATCTCCTAAATTGTGGAGATAAGAGACACCCTTAAGATTAAAAAATAATTTGATAACAATAAAAAGAGCTTGTCTAACTCATCTTAGTTATACTTAAAATGTATTTTATTTGTATTAGATTTATACTGATTGAACACTCATCACTTACTTTATATTGCTGAGTAATTAATGCTGATTATGTTAGTCTCAGCCTACAGATTTAAAATATAAACACATTGCTACAGCTTGCAGTATTGAGCCAGTATAACTTGATTTGTCACTGATGTATCAGAATGTGTTGTAAATGACATAGATTGCCATCCTTAGGTATTCCCAGGAGCTATTCAACATTGAAAGTAAACATAGGTCTGATTTGCTGTCTGTCAGCAAATTTGCTGAGAGTAAAACAAATCTCTGAAATAGCCATGGTTATAAAGGAGAAAATGTGCAAGTAGAAAAAAAAACCCGATTAACAAATTCTGTAAGAAATAATAAAATGACAATTAAACAACATGATGCAGAATTGTCAACACAAGTGGCCAGTATCATCACATCCTATTTAGAAAGGCAGAAATAATCAGTAAATTATGTAGTTGATGACTGTACTCATTCATCTGGGTGTTGCTGAAGCACTAGCAATGTAGTTCAATATCAAAGATTTGTTATTGTTTAGACCACATTGTAAAATCTATTGATTGTCCATGCACAGCATGATTTATTCTTTCAACTAATATTTGTGCACTTGGTAATAGGGTACTGCTGCCATGGATTGTAACAGACATTTTAGATCACAGATTTTATGATTTCCATCTAGGAAAAGTAATAATAATAAAAAAATTTAATATTCTTCACATTTTATTATTTTAAGCCATCTAAACCAAGAATCAATTTTACTTAATTTTTTTGTCTTTGCTCTTCTGGGCTGCTTCAGGATTTTATATGAAGGGTTGTCAAGTCTGTGATAACTAGATAACTGGAATTTAGTTCAGTGTTCCAGCACAGCCATCTAGTACCATTTTAAATGCAAAATGTTTATAAAGAGCCTACAGCTATGACACAAGACATGCAGAACACATGTACCCTCTTGGACAGGCAAATAAAAAAATTAAAAAATACCATTAAAAATGCTATCAAACACCCTTAGGTGACTAAATAAAGTCTCTATAGTAGGACTACATCTTACTTGCATTCTTTATTTCCCCCAATAAAAATGGGATTTATTATAGTTAGATATTTAATAAATTAGGGCTGTAATTTAATTTTCCATATACCTGTGCCTCCATGGGAGCTGGGTATTCAAACTGCCTGTAGAGTTGGTGAAGATCTCATCCTTGGTTCAGGTGCCTTAAAGTGGGCATCTTGATCAATTTAATCTACCCTGTGGGATCTGCTGTGCCTCATTTGCTACTCCAGAAGGAAATGTGTCTCCCATAGCTCAGGTATGAGGTGTGAGGGGCTGGTGGAGGTGTTGGGAGGTGCAGAGGTACTCAGCTGGCACTTCTGCATGTTAACTCACAGGATAAACCCAAGAGGCTTTTCTGTGTTGAATAGGTCTCCAATAGCTTCAGGAAGGATATTGACTTCAGGAGTATGACTTTTGAAACAAATTAATCCCTTTGCTGAATCACTATGATATTTGGCTTCTATGAATGATTATAGTAAAATTCAGTTAAGGAGAGCTTCCTATATGTATGTGACATAGCAATAAAAAACCACCAAAAAACAAACAGGTGGGATGCACTTTCTGACTCTCTACTGTCAGCTGTCAACACTTTTTTTCCTCCTTGTGTGAATGCTAGAAGAATAGAAAAGAGAACAGCAAATTCAATTTCAGAGTGGCATGAAATATAAAACTAAGACTTACAGACAGCAGAGGAATGATTGTGATGTAGAAGCATGTATCTCATTTTTATTGGAGAAAAGAGAGACTGAATACAAAGTATATGTGATCTTTTCACAAAGCATGCAATTTCAAACTCCCTTCAGTCAGCAAGAATCCTTTCACTGACCTGAACTGAACAAACTTTTTCTCATACTAGAAGGCACTTATGCATAGGTATTTATTAAAGATGCGATGGCCAATCTTGTCTTTTTACATTTATTCTGGTTTTTCTACTATACCTTTCAGTCAGAGCTGACCAACAGACTTCAGATTGCTTCAGAAA